>JADDOH010004896.1:0-113735 GCA_016648135.1 Agrypnia vestita
AACTCTCGAGAGGTGCGGATGGCCGATTCGTCGTCAGGCATTGAATGTACCAAGTCATCCATGTAAAGTTTAGACTCGGCGACTGCAGCGGCATCAGGGTACTGAAAGCGCATGTCTGATGCTAGCTGACGAATAGTACGCAAAGCTAAATACGGACTAGGTTTGAGGCCAAATGGAAGGCGGTTGAATTGAAATACTCTGATCGTCTCGTTGGTATAGTCGCTAAAACGAAATAATATCTTTAAATATTTACGATCATTTTGAAATGTACCAATTTGTAAATACATCTGCTTTATGTCCGCGGTCATAGCTACAGGGAATAACCGGAACTCAAGTAAAAGAGAGAAAAGGTTTGCTTGTAAGTTAGGCCCAGCATATAATACATCATTCAATGATTTCCCAGTATGGGTTTTTGAACTTGCGTCGAGTACAATTCGCGGCATTGGCTTATCTGGGCGTGTGACGGCATGATGCGGTATGTAATAACCATGGTTTGAGACATCGATTGCGGTAATCTCAGTTAAATACTCCTTTTCAATGTATTCGTTTACTACGTTATTATAATTTTCACGAAGTTTTGGTTCTTGTGTGAATTTCTTCTCTAGAGCGATAAGTCGGCGATACGCAGTATTTCGTAAATTACCTAATTCCTTTGAATCTCCACGAAAAGGTAATGCGACCGAGTAACGTCCAGCCTCATCTCTATTTACAGATGCGCTGTATAACCTTTCGCAGGTCGTCTCCTCGGGGCTCAGGAACTGCCTAGTTGGAATCTCTTCTAGATGCCAAAAACTTTGCAGAGAAGTCTGTAAATCACCATCATTTAGAGATAGAAGAGTTAAAGTAGAATCTTCCTTTTTGGGATTTTCCATAGACATCTCGCCCATTATGATGTAGCCTAAAGTCGTTTCTAACAACGGCGGAGCGGGAGAGGGTGCGTTTATTCGACCACATAATATAAGATACGGGAATAATTCTGCACCTAAAACTAAATCGATCGGCTTCGGTATATTCCAATCCGTGTCAGCGAGTTGAACATTTTTTAAGTAAGCCAGATTTGCCGTGTCAATGTATTGCACAGGTAGGTTATTGGTGATTTTGTCAACAACCAAAGCCTGGATATTATAAGTCTGTGAATTTACTCGTGATTGTATGATGAAATTAGTGTATCCTTTTATTGGACGCGAGCTATTGCCTACACCCTTGAGGACCGCATTGTAAAGCGGCGAGATTTTTAAATTTAACTCATCACAGCACGCTACTGTGAGCAAATGATTTTGCGATGCACTATCAATTAGACATCGTATTAACCGTTTTTCATTTTGATTTTTGTAAGCTAATACTTGGGCCGTCGACAATAAAATATTAGCACTAGGCGAATAAGATTTTGACTGGTTTCGCGCGGTAACCAGTGATATAGATGCTACTGGATGCGCATCATCTCGATTATTATCTTCAAAATGAAGAAGCGTATTATGACGTTTATTGCATTTTTTGCAATTACGCGTTGATTTGCAATTTTTTATAATGTGCGAGTAACTTAGACAGTTAATACAACCATTTTTGGTCTTTATGAAATTAAAGCGTTCGTTGATCGGCATGCCCTTGTACTTTGGACATTCGTACAAATGTTTATGATCTTCTCTCAACATAATAAGCAATTATTTCCAGTACTTTTAGTCAAGAAAGATTTGTAAGTCTTATTTTTATTTAAATTATTTTGACCATATCGAACAGAAGCGGTGTTGCTAGTAGTTGTACGTTCTAAAATTTTCACCTGACTTCGTAAAAATTCTACCAGATCTTGGTAAGCGGGAATTTCCTTTTCACGGTGCGTCATCTCGAACATTTGTGAAGTTTGGCTATCCAATTTCGATAACGCGGAATACAAAAGAATGAAGTCTGTTAGATCTTCGATTCCCAGCTGTTTCAAAGCGGAAACGGACGCAGAGTATTTCTCAATAATCGCGTTTAAGCCACCAGCGGTGTTGACATATTTTATTTCGAAAATATTTTTTAAGTAATAACAACCCAACGCCCTTCTATCCTGATATTTTTGTACGAGGCTATTCCATAAAGAATTGTAATTTTCTCCCGTAGGAAGTACCCCTGATGTCAAATAAAGAGCGCCGTGCGATAATTTTGAAATTAAATATTGCATTTTCTGTGATTGCGTTAATAGTTTATTTTGATGAATGTTGGCCTTAAACGTTTCATAAAAAATGGGCCAGTTCTCCTGGTTGCCATCAAATGACGGAATTTGAATAGCCGGCAACTTCATTGGACTATCCAATACAGGAGCCTCTTGCAACTTTGTTTCCGAAAGTTGGGATTTTTTAAATTTGATATGAGAGATGATCCCATCAAATGCAATAAGTTTTTGATAATCCGGTACAAAGTCAGGATTCAATTCTAAATTCAATATATTTATTTCATCTGAAACGGCGGTGAACTGCGTTTTTGTTTCATCAATCGTTTGTATGTCTGCCAAGAATGACTCTGTCGTCCTTGTATTCTCAGACGAAATCCGTTTTGATTTTTCGTACATCATGTTTACGTGAGCGAAAACAGCGTCCCGTTTTGCTTCTAAAGATTTCAATCTATTTATCTGCGACATTTTGAATATTTTTTATCGGGAGGTACTTCAGTGATCTAACAATAAGTTCGTATTTATTCTAAAATACTCACTTGTGAAATGTTATTTGTTATGTTATGTTATGTTAAAATTGTTATTTAATATGTTTGAATACCGAATTTATTTAATATTTTATTCGAAATAAACAATTCTATAACTTTGTTACAAGTGCAAAGTATCCGTGCGTGAATAACACTGTCAAGTAAAAGTAGCTGAAAAAATATTAAACGATATTTATATCGACAAATATCACGCTGCGTAATTATTTCACTGAACAAATATTATGAAAATTGCGATAATGGAGTTGCTCAATACGATATAGTCGGATGTATGAATATATTAATTCGTTCGTTCGACCTTTGTATATGGATCGATATCCGGCTCGAAGGACCAAAATTATATGGTGAGGCGGTTAGGTTATGGTTTAAATGGTGCGCTTTGAGCGTCCAACTATACGGAAACTTCCAAGGGGCAAGCAAGATGTCCAATACGTAGCGAAAGGCCCGTAACTGAGAAAACATGCAAGACACTTACCTCCTGGTTCTTCCGATTTATTGAACTGCGACCTGATGAACTGCGATGAGTGGACTGTAGATGCGGGTGGCCGTCTTCACCAATAATGTAAACAAATCCACTGCGAAGAACGGATTTGAAAAGGCGGTTTTAAGATCGAACGACAAATTGAGGTTATTGCGGAACGTGCGTAAAAATGTCACACGGCGGCGATGGCGATCGAGTATGTACTCACAGCGGCGGTCCAATATGTACTACTGCCGGCCCTGCTGGGTCTCGCGTCATTGGCGGAGACAGGTAACGCGGCTTGCCTAATTTCTCAATGAAAGGCGTTCGCTATATATTCCAAATATAGATATGGCCCGACCAGTATAAATGAAAAAGAATTGGATATAATCAAGCAACTGCTAAGTACAGTTGCTTCTTCTGTTGGGGTCGAAAGAATATTTTCGGCAATCAATTTGGCGCACAGCAAATAAAAAATATATTAGGTACCGAGAAGGCCAAATTAGTCTTTCTTTTGAAAAAACTAGATTCGAACAAATTACAAAACCAATAAAAACCTAACATCTAAGTTATATGTAAGTGATTGTAACTGCGGTGTAACCCAAATGATTTGATGTTCATTTATTAATTTTATGTCTTTTTTATTTTCTTAATTTTTTGTTAAATATGTCAAAATGCTACTGTCTTTTTAAAAAAAACTTATCCATAAAAAAACTAGTTCTAGTTAAAATCTACTCCCTTTCTCATTTACGAGTTGAAACAGGTTTAGCGATTATCCCACGCGTTGGGCTCGAGTCGGGCGACGCTACGAAAGGGAGTAATAAAAAAATTCGAAAAATCCAAAATTATACTATAATTATTAATTTTTTAAAAGAAAATTTGTTAGATCATTTTTATCGTTAGCACGAGTCTGCCTGCAAAGTTTCAGCTCGATTGGATAACGGGAAAAGGGTTAAAAATCGGTTCAAAGTTTTTTCGACAGACAAGATTGACAAACGGGAACCTTCTTCTAAACACTAGAAAGGAAAATAATCTTCTACGAGTTAAAAGAAAGGGAGTAAAAAAAACTAACCCATAAAAACCAAGTTTTTATTATACTCCCTTTATCAATTACAAGTGGAAACAGGTTTGGCGCTTAACCTACCTGTCGGGCTCGAGTTGGGCGACGTTACGAAAGCAAGTAATAAAATTTTTCGAAAATTCCAAAATTATACTATAATTATTAATTTTTTTTAAACGAAAGTTTTCATGAATTTATTAGATCATTTTTATCGTCGCCACGAGTCTGCCTGCAAATTTTCAGCCCGATTGGATAACGGGAAAAGGGTTAAAAATCGGTTCAAAGTTTTTTCGTCAGACAAGCAAGCAAGCAGACGCTACGAGATAAAAGAAAGGGAGTAATTACTGACTATTCTGAAGAACTAATATGGTGATAATTAAAATAAACAAAAATAATATTGTGTTTTTTCTCGACAATAACTGACTTCCAAATTAAACATGATCGTAATATTAAAAAAAAACAGATTTAAATCAAATAAATCCGTTTTTATTTTTATTTTTATCAACCCTGACCCACTACATTTAAATATAAGCTTGTTTTTTAAAAATATTTTATTATCGTTATGAACATCTTTTCATCTTCTACCAAATATGAACGTTTAAAATATCCGCATTCATCGAAAACATGAAGCAATTCAGACTTTGACATTACTCATTGAATTACCATAAGCACCATGTAATTAATATATTTATTACTTCTGCGTATCATTAATATGTATTTGTAATTTCCTTGCGTTATGGTTTGTATCACCTTGTCCAGCAAGGTGGTAAAGTATCGCCAAAGATATGTTTTCAGTATGTCTCTAGAAACCAGAAAAAAGAATACATTGGGCTGCATCTGTATATAGGCTGTATTGACTATCCCGCTGGGAGATCTCGCTCCGTAGTTACTGTGATATATTATTTTCTTTATGATTCTATTATCATCTTTATGTTGCTTTTACATGTTACCTTGCTTTATACTTTATTTTTCATTATTGCTTTATTATGTTCTTTACCACACTCTTCTGTTTTTCACTTATGTTTATTATTATGCTTAGGGTCAAGCGGGGAACAGTGTAACGTTAGTAATATTTTTACTCTTTTTAATTTGTCTATTGCGTCTCTTTACGTATTTTGACAATTATCATGCGTCGCAATCTTAAACCTTGTCGTCGTATTGCTTGGTAAATGAAATTATGTTCAAATTAGGTTTTTTGTCAAAAAATTGTGAACAATTTGACTAGTGGAGTTTCATTTTTGTTAAAAAAACAAATCGTTTCTGGTGAGCGACTATATTTTGAATTTAAACTTCAATTAGTTGGTGTTTAAAGCGTCCACAATATTTAACGATATTTCTAACCTATAAAATTCAAAAACATTTTGTTTTTATAGTAAGACGTGGGGCACAGTGTAAAGGGACACAATATAATATGTTATAGTGTGTCCCCTTGATTATTTTCATTTTGTTCCAGGTTTATACTTTATACTGGTACGAAATCGTAGTAGAAAGACTATATTGAGAAGATTAAATCTAGGTTAGAAAAAAAACATTTGTTTTTTTTTTTTGAATGTATAATGAAAGTGTAATGATTAGGTATGATTCCTAAAAACATATTATGAAGATATTATTGAGGTTAAAAAATTTTTGTTTTCCATATTTTATTTCGTTCAATGTCAAGTTTAGTTCAATGATATAGGAGGCCCGTTTTGTTTTACTGTACCCCTGCCAAATTAAGTCATTTCTAAGTATAATTGCAATGTTTTTTAAGCCTTATATGAAGGTAAAGGACTTATGATTCTTCAGGCAATAATGAAAGAAATATAAAATAAACGTTTTTTATTCTAAAAATAAAAATGTTTTTTTTTGTTTCACTGTTCCCCACTTGACCCTACTATGATTTCCAATCACGTCGTTATTGCTATACTACGATTTTATTTTTGCTATGCTCCTACTATGCTTCATTATGTTTCTTTGCTATAGTGTTTTCTATTTTTACCATTACTATATTACTGTGCCTCACAGTTTTATTTTTATTATATTGCTAATATATTTTGGTTATTCCTGATCCTGTTGAGTTTGATCCGTCGGTTATGATTTCTTTGGACATGAATCTTTTATGGTTTTATTTTTATTTATGTCTCTTTCCCTCCACTGAGGGGTGGAGTTTTCTACGTTCCTCGCCTTTTTTTTGGATGCATTTTATTTGATTATTATTTGGTATTATATATTGTACAACCATTTTATAAATAAAGGTTTATTATGCGCGGGACAAAGAAGGTTTTGCGCGACCGACTCGCCCGGTTTTCGTCTCTGCGTGTCGTGTTGACGAAGGCCGAGCGAGGAAGTCGCTTTAGCATAAAATAATGCCGACCAGGCGGCGAACGTGCTGGGCCGATATGGACGCTTTTGCGTGTAGAACGGTTCAGGTTATGTGGTGGGCCCTTTCATTGTATATAGGATGTATATCTTACCCAGATATAAATATATAACAGGCGAGAAAGATAAGATTATTATTGCGTATGAGAGAAATATCAATGTTCAAAATAAAGAAAAAGAAAACCCAACTGACGAAAAAAAAATCAGGTGAGCATGAATGGTGGGAACTGCCAGACTTACGTTATAGTATGAAACTTTTTCTGTAGATGTATATATACTGTAGTTTAAAAGGTTTGGATATTATGGCATTCGAGTACGGGGGATTTGTGTTAGAACTGTGTAGGTACACCAAACAATTTGTCTATGGTTATTTAAATATGTTCTCTTCCTGTTCCTGTCACTTTTCGGTTGAGTCATCTGTTTCTGTTTTACTTAAAGGAATATATACTATTAAAAACTTAATCAATCCTGTGTTGTTATTGCTATAACCCATCAATTTGGGCAGATAACAGGTAATATACATAGGTACAAAAATGAGTAAGCAAAATGTAAAAATAACAAACCTGATTTTTTGACATGTTTAACGGCACAGTGTTTTGTACTCATATTAATCATTTTAATTTTAATTCGCGAAGCTCTAGAAATACTCATATCATTTACGTTATATTAGGTAACTGTAATAGATCTGAGGGACGTATGTCGCGAAGCATGAAAGAGAGAGCAAATGCTTTATAAGGTCGCGCGCATGTCGTCTCTAGGCTTTTTTCACCATTATATCGAGACAGACCGCTGTTGTTCATTGTAACCTCTGTATAACGTATTGTTGCCATCAATAAACCAAGAGTAACCGACAACCTCTTTTATTGGAAGAATCCCGAAGTCACGACACGATAGTAAGAACATCACAATAACATATCTGAATTTTATTCGGGCCACCATTTATTAGTATTACCCGATACATTTTTTGTACCTGTATTACCTGTTATCTGCCAAAATCCCCCGAATTCAAATGTCCTAATATCCAAACTTTTTTACAGAAAATATTTCAAGTTTCATACTGTAACGTACGTCTGGCAGTCGCTGTATAAAATTGGCCTTGAGTATATACGCGTACACCGAAGAGGATATAGTCAACAAAATCACCATGTTATGCAGCCTTTTCCCAGGCGACATATCCGGATCAGTGATCCGTGATATTACAACACGCGATATTAGTAAATGACCAGCGCAAGTGAATAAAGGATACCGGGATGAATAATTTCTACGAGCGAACATTGAACGGAGTTTATCAGAAGTGATCTAAGCAATAGAGGCAGCGTTAATTAGTGCGAATTAAGGAACAATTCGATAATAAGTGTGGAATATTCGGGAGAAATTTAGCGAATTTAAAATTAAGAACGGTACCTACTAACTTAACTCGTGTCCAGGACTTTCTTTGGTGATAAATTAAAATAAATTAATTTCCAGTGTTTTCATTGGCTTCCCAAAGTCACGTCCCGTGACAATATAGAGAACATGGCTAAGATGGCAACACAAATAATTAATTAGGTATTAACAAAAGGAGCCGGAATTACAGGTGTAAGGAAAAGGGGTATTGTAAAGGGAACCTTAAGAGGAGAGATGAGGAATTGATATAATGTGATATTGTTAAGCAAATTCATATCTGAGATAAATTTATTTATTTATTTCTAAACATTCAAATTTTTTTATGGAGAAGTTTAATGTTACATGAATTAGAAGAATGATTATTAGCTGTTACGTGGTTCGCGAATTCAGAAACGTTATTACTAGTTAGACGAGGTATCCAAGCAAAAAAGTCGTTGTTTTGACGTTTTGTATGTTAGTCAAGTTGCAGTATTCGTAATAGATTGTACGCTATACAACTTAACATCGGCAGGCCAGCATAAATATTGTAACGAAAAGGAAATCAGAATCCCTTATAATACGTCACAACACTATCGAAGGATCTAGAACGGCCTTTAGCGATCTACGATATTCGGGAGACGCCTGGAACAATCTAGAAGCGACGGGAACCGTCTCCTAAACAGTAGAAAGGAAAATAATCTTCTCGAGAGTTCGATAAAACCAGCGTTTGAGTATAAATGCTGGGAGTACCTACGCGGTACGAAGTTCTGTTTTTGACAGTTTTTTCGGTGCGAAGTTCGCGTGAGGCGACGGCCAGGTGTATCCGGCCGTGAATTTGGGAGCGGTAGGTACCAGCGAAATAATCGGTCGTGTACTTACGAATAGAGTCATAAATAAGTGTGACTTCTGAATATTCTACGAGCGATAAATAAAGTGTTCATATACGAGTGATATATTGCGAAATGGTGTAATTTAAAGAATGGCGTTAAGTTCTATTCGTGTTAAGTGACTTTATCCATTTAATTATTAACTTATAGATAAATATCTAATTAATTTTTATTGTTTTTACTCCGTTTCTTTTAACTCGTAGCGTCTGCTTGTCTGCTTGACTGCCGAAAAAACTTTGGATCGATTTTTAACCCTTTTCCCGTGATCCAATCGAGCTTAAACTTTGCAGGCAGACTCGTGGCGATGATAAAAATGATCCAACAAATTTTCGTTTAAAAAATGTGATTCAAGTATAATTTTGGATTTTTCGAAAATTTTAACAGTTTTTTCAAATTGGAAACCATACCATAGAGAAAGGAGCCCGACGCGTGGAGAAGGCGCGAAACCTGTTTCAACTAGTCTGACTCGAGCCATGGGTCCGATCGGACGGTTTCGCCGACGCCGTGCCCCCCTATGCCAATTATTACGTTTTCAATATTCTATAAGTTTTAAGGATAATAATATACGTGGAATAGATTTTCCACATGAACTTAAAGCAAGAGGAATATGTTGATAGAATATCAAATTGACAAAGGGAGTATAATAAAAAACTTGGTGTTTATGGGTTAGTTTTTTTCTTTAGCCTCCCTAGCTACGACCCATGGCAATATTATTATGGTAGTCCACATGTGAAACTACAGGAGATGTGTCAGGAGGAAGGGGGTGGTAGGAAAAAAGACACTCTATTCTGCGACACTGATTTGTGACTGACATGACAGGCATAGCTTCCCGCGAAATCTTCAAATACGTCTGGCAATGAAAAATATACAAAAAAAAAACCATTTGTCTTAAAAAAGTGTAGAACAACAAGTTATTATAAGCGTATCTGATGGAGGATTGAATCACAGGTAAAAAAAACTCATTAAAATTATTCACAATTCTTTATGTTATGAGTTCAAAGTCCACAATAATAAAACACTAGGAGATATTTATAACAGTACCATGGTTCAATAAAACACGATTGTGTTTTGAAGTTTTTTTTGCCGAGATGTCAGCAGATGACGTCCTCGTCACAAGACCAGGACTGACCTGTCATTACAGATCAAGGATCCAATAAAAGGAGGAGAAGAAGAAGAGTCAGCAGATGAGTCGCACGTAAAGCAGCCGTATACCCACTTTTATTACCAGCCGTATACACAATTTTATTTACAAGCTTAAAAATTACAATATAGTTTCTTAAAAATAAAGTCGTTATCAATAAACTTACACATTAGTTATTTATCAATGAGATTTTTTCTGTTGTATATTCGATGACAAATTCTTAATATCTGGTTAATATTTCGTCACTTTTAGTAATACACACGACCAATTAGATTCATCAGTCATTCTTTTTCTTGAATAACATTTTATGAAATTCAATTCTGAAAATAATGACTCCCAAGAAATGTAGAAGAGAAAATTGATAATATTGCTCTCGTTAGTTTCTTTAAATCGGTAAAGATTTCTGGAATGGCGTTCCAATATCTTTTTTTTTTTTTGATATTTATTACATTAAACATATGCCAAACTACACTTATTACGTTTTACGGCATACTTCTTCCATAGATTGTTTCAACTACAGTTTGTGATTGTAATGTAATTTTTTAGCCATATTTTAGTGTTCCCCGTATTCCACTATAAGTAAAATCTCGTGTTCCAGTGTGTCCAATTCTTTTTTGAAATATATATATATATTATTCTGACTTTTTCTATCATTCGAATAACTCACACAATAGTTTGAGTAGGTACATCCTAATCTCGGTATTGCACAAACTAGTATTGTATTTTTAATGCATCGTATCTTTACGGTTTCCCACCACAATGTGGTCTGTGCAATTCTATACATTTTTTCCTTTTATAATTTTGTTCCTCATTACGTCTGTAATAAGGTGTTGGAATCCGTACTCATAAATCATGTTTTTGTATGCGTTTATTAATCTATTGTTTTTTTAAGACTTTAAACAAAAATAAACGCTTGGATATAAATGTTAGTTTTGAGTTTTATTTTTTCAATATTGTATTTTGAGTATTGCATTTGTCCGCCTAAACATCTTGATGTTCTTCTTTCGACAGTTCTTCATAAAAAGGAAAAAGGTGTTTTTATTTTGGTTTAAGGTGTTTTATTGTTTATACTTTTGCCTACTTTTATTAACTGTACAATATTTTTTATTAATAAAGATGATGCTGTGCACCGTGACGGACAGTGAATGGTTTTGCTATAAGTGTTAAAAATGTCAACCAGGCGACGAATGAGCAGAACCGAAATGGGAGCTTTTGCTAATAAAATGGTCCTGTGTATGAAGGTGGGTCCCATTTCACTGTACCATTATTCAATAAAACTCAGTACCTAACAGTGAGTATTATATTATATATTATAGTAACATATTAATTTATTTTGCCTGTTTTACTAGCTTTGCCACATGCATTCACAATACAATTGAACACAGGAAGACTCTCCTGTTCATGTGGGAATCTTCCTTACACAATATCGCATTAGAGGATCTTCCACCTACCAATACGGTGAACAATCACTAACCTACCAAACGATCTTGCCTGCCACCGCCGCGCCGTTGCTCTCAGTCGGGGTTGCATTGACGATGACGACTCTACACTCAACCTGGCTTCTTGGACTAAGTCACGGGAGCAGGCTTCATCAGACCCATCCACCTGCTTGGCTATCACAAATATATTTATTTTAACGCCTCAACAGGCTTCTTCTTCTTCTGCAGCCGTCTCTCCACTGCTGGATGTACACCTCTTCTATATTTTTCCATTCCTTTTTTTTTTGGCCTTTCCCCAACCCCTTCCGGCAATAGGATAACATCATCTATCCACCTTTTTTGAGGCCAACCTATTCCCATTTTTTTCCCATGGTCTCCAATGTAAAATTCTGGGAGCCTTTTTAGTTCCGTATCTGGCGACATGACTTGCCCATTGTCATTTTAACTTTAATATGGTCCATGATATCAACAATTTTTATTTGGAATTTAATTTTTTCTTATTTTGTCTCTAAGACTTACATATGCCTAGCATTTGTCTTTCCATAGACCGCTTGGGAACATTCTAGTTTGTGTATGGTATTATTGCTTGCCCAACGTAAATTGGAGTGCGGCGACTTTGGAACTAAAACCCGCCCCGCCCGCACCCGGCGGTAACCCCTCGCCCTGTCATTCAGTTCAATTTCGTATTTGCTTGGGAGCTGTGACATCTTGATTACCAATATACACTGAATTATTATGTCCAAAACATCCAAAACAGTCCGGGATGGTGCAAGAACAATTGCCAATGAAGTATTAAAGTTTTGCGAAGCTGAAAAAGTAAATAATGGACCGATATTACCGTTTGACATATTGACAGACAGAGCGACCGCCATTACTGTTTCGTTTCTTTAGTGCTGCCCGACTAAATATCTATTAAAGGCTCTGACACCGGTCACCGGACATTCTGTACATTATGTATTGTGTAATAAATTTACACCCTGACAACTTCCGTTACGCGACAGGGACGCCTTCCCTCGCACGTCAATTTATAGTGGTACGTTAATAGCAGTGTCAGTTTCTAGACCATTCATAATCACAGGTAGGATACATGCTTCAAAGAATTTTCTTTTTAAATTCCTAGGAACCGCTTTGTTTTTAAGAATTAATTGTTTTTAAGTTTTTACATGTTTCTGCCGTTTGATTTTCTTTCTGTATATTGCTGTTGGTCGGATCCATCATTTTTGTTTTGTTAGTACATCATGTCATTCATTGAAGTGAAGTGTTTACTTTAAATCGTTATTTTCATATATAATGCAAATATTTGATTATTCATGTGAACTGTTAATTTTCACTCATTCCTTTGTCCACCGAAAATCATCGCTGGCACTGAGGAGGAGAGATAAACAGCTATTCATTTTGAAATTCATTTATCCACTGAAAACATCACTGATGGGGAAAGGGGGTGGAAGTGTCCATTTTAAATTGTTCAATACTCTTACAAGGCTTGAAAAATTATTCAAAGAAACTGAATTGCAATACTCCTTAAATGCATTTTAATTAAATTGACTTCCTGACATTCCGTATCGACTGCAGGAATTCAAAATTTATTTACGACTACTGCACTGATAACTATTGTTGGTGAAAGTGAATTAAACAGTTCATTCATTCGGAACAGCGGACACTTCAAAAAGAACAGTTTGATCATAACGACACATCTTTAAGCGACACCACGTGACAGACAGCACCCTTGAACAGAATAGTGCAGGTATATTTAATAAAGCTTCTCTAATAGAGTTGGGAACCGTCATTCAGTCAAGTGAACTGTTGACTTTCAAACATTCATTTGAATTGTCGATTTTTTTGACGATTCTCAAATTTTTTTGAAGGAGCGGTGTGATTTGAAAAAGAGGGGTAGAATCAGCCATTTACAATCGCTGATGGGGGGCTGGGGGCAGGTCATTTGTCCACAAAAAGTCATCTTTAACTGAAAAACTTTAATTTACGACAGCTGAACTAGAGATTGACCAACGAAATTGGCGTGCGCGACTTTGAAACTAAAACCAGCTCTGCCCGCACCCGGCGGTAATCCCTCGCCCTGTCATTCAGTTCAATCTCATATTTGCACGTGAGCTGTGACATCTTGATTTCCAATATACACTGAATTATGTCCAAAACAGTCTGGAAACACCTTGCAGGTAGGTGCAAGAATAATTGCCAATGTAGTTTTAAAATTTTGCAAAGCTGAAAAAGCAAATAATGGACCAGTATTACTGTTTGATAGGACTCTAGACAGAGCGGCCACCATTACTGGTTTGTTTCTTTAGTGTTGCCTGACCAAATTTCTATTATAATATCATAAAATATATTTGTCAATGTACCGGACACTCTATATGTTATGTATCGTGTAATAAATTTACACCCTGGCAACTTCTGTTTCGCGACCGGGATGCCCTCTCTCGCACGCCAATTTATACTGGTGGCATTCTAATGAACTAAACTAAAGAACACTAAGTGAACAGTGAACTGTTCGAAAATAAGAATTCATTCATGAACAGCACATCTCTATTCTTTAATGTATAAAAATAATAAAATGCCATTGATTGATTGATATAAGCATTCATGTATTAAAATTATATAGGTACATTGGTTTACATTTTCTCATTGATCAGGTATATAATAATGTAGATATATAATATTCATATTAAAATAGACATACACAAAAGTGTTATTTCACAAAATGATCACATCAACATCAATATTTTTTGTAAATTATTAAAAATATTTTTTATATATTTTACTGTTGCCACACTCGAGTGGTGCAGTCTTTGATATCACAATATCGCAGTTTTCATGAAAATATCTCAATGTAAAAATATAAATGAATGTGAATTTGAATAGTAATGATATGATGAAAATTATCAGGTATGAAAAATATAAGTAGGTAAGTTTTCTTATAAATAATCTAACAGGCAAGAATTGCAATTGAGTCTCTATAATCAATAAATAATAAATTGAGTCCTATCAATAGCGGTCTATGTTTATATAATTAAAAATTTACAAAAACGGCAGTTAAAGTTTTGGTCTAGGTATATTTTTTCAAAATATAAAAATATATTTTCAAAATAAAAAATATATTATTTTTTACTAATATAAATCAAAAAAAATTGTTTTGTAACATTGATAAGAACGACGTGCAGAATACGGCGGTTACTCTATTTATGGACAATTATATTAAAATGCTGCAAAACACTAATGTGTATAACATTTGCATTTTATTGATATGTGTGCATTTATTGTAGGTACTTTACATAGGATTATATCTATTACGAAATATAATACGTAAGCTTTATGAAGTATCGTAACATTGTAGGATACTAAAATAATACATTTCAAACAATTAATAATGTTTATTTAAAGCATGTAAGGCAATTTTCCAAATAATAGTTTATGAATAACATTAGGTAGTTTCTTTATTTTGTTACATGTGATACAAAAGAACACAATTATAGAGTAACGATAGAGAACGTAACTTTAGAGTCATCTATTATAAAATAATGAAACTTTCATCAATGACTTGCACCAATTGTAAAATTGATATATAGTAGACTTTATTATTGTCATTGATTGATTGTGAATGTTTTATTTTAAAAAATTGTATCCCGGATATTAATTCTCTCAACACATGTAGGACAAAACACACAAAATAATTTTAAATGATTATTATTTTATTTACATAATTGTGATGTAAAATATTGTGGTTAGAATAGATACATATTTATTTCAAAAGCGGAATAAGCATTTTATCCCAAGTGCTTGACACTGCGAGTGATACCTCACTGAAAGCTGTCAATTCGTACAACATTTTATTCTACGAGAACTCCAAATCTACGAGGAAACAGGGTTATTTTCAACATACACTGTGTGATGAAAAGCTCCTGGTTTTTATATTTCCTTCTTTCAATTTTCTTCCAATTTCAGTAGATTTTCAAAAAAACAATTTCAATGTATTTAACATCACATTATTTTCAAGCAATTGTATTCCAACGTTGGCATTTGTATTTCAAAATGACGGTAGCTATCCTCTCATGCAACATTTTGTGTCTAACAAAAAAAGATAGCTAAATTTTAGTTATTTTACTAAAATATTTATTGAAATGGTTGTTCTTAAGTGTAATCTGTATATTTATTGTACATACTGAACTATATAAATATGCTGCTTTGGGTGTATCTTTATTAATCCAGTGTAATATTTTTTTGTCAAACTCCTGGAATAACCTTTTTGAGATAAAGGGACTAAATTTTGTTATACACACACAACATGTTGTTACAAATTTGTGAATGGTCTCATATGAAAATGCTCATTCTGTTTTATTAGAATTTAAAAATTATATGTGTTAAAAGAAGTAAAAGGTTGAAATTAATGAATATTTAAAACACAACATTAACAAAATACCCCTTAAAATTATAATACTTGTGGAGATTATTAAAAAAGTAATAAAGTACAAAATATTATTATAAGTTCTCGAGACGCTCCTTTAAATTTTTAGAATCAAAATTCTAATGTTCCTTTACGACGGTCTTCTCGAAAACAACCGGGCTCTCGCGGACGTAGGTCGTTATCACTGAACGTCCACGTTCGGCCCTGCGAAGTGCTTTGGCTTCGTTTTTGGCTTGCCTGTTGGCGGCCCTTGCATTCAATACTTCAGCCCTTGCCTTCCTGTTCTCGCTCCTTTGTTCAGCTGTCATTAGATGGATGGGTCCTACAGTCTGCACCAGATGACTGACAGCACTCAGTGCGGCGATTGGGATCTGGAAAATGATACTTCAATTGATTGAGAGACACAGAAAATTTATTTAGCTAGATCACTAGTTTCCAAGAAGAAGATTTTGTAATATTTAGATTTGTCAATTTGAATAGAAAAGAAAATATGTTTTTAATACCATTGTATGATCACATTAGGTCTAATGATGGCTACAAAATGGTGTCAAAAACGTTGACTATGAAAATATAATACTAATCGAAACTCATTTACTTTTTTCAAACATTTAATGCCTACCAGTATATTGCAATTTTCTTACTTTTTTTTATCAAATACCATCACTTTCGACATGTCAACCTTAATAATAAGGTCAACGTTTACAATAAGGCTTGCATACATGGTATAACCTACTCACTAAACCCTGCAAGTGTACTGAAAAGTTTTTAAAATAAATTTTTACTTAAATAATAAAACACAATAAGTACAGAAAAGATTATAATGATTTTACGCTTCAAACAGAATACATACATATAGATTACGAAGAATGAGTCTGAATTGAACTTTTTTGAATGAAAAATTATCAGACATGCCTTCGGGCCAATTCTAGATATATAATTCATTTTGGCATATTCACTACAATTATAAGACGGATATTTTGCGTAATGAGACAAGCGTCTCAATTAAAATGTGAAAGCTTTGGTGATTGGGGCATGTGGAGGGAATTACTGAACAACTATTAATGAAGTCATTGCAAAACACATGACCAACATGTTTTCCATGGATGGAGCTCGGAATAACTGAAAGTGGAATGTTAATATCTTCAAAGATATACTACGTATTTAGTAAAGGATTTAGTTATACACAGAGAATAAAAGAAAATTTTTGAAATAAATTTGTTATGAATTAGTTACATTGAAAGGGGGCTCAGAATTGAGAGAGAAGAATATGAAATAAGATTGATATTAATATTCATAGATTACACATGGACGTGCACATGTTCAGAAGACGACATTGAACACGCACGCTGGGGTAATTAATACCTGGCCAGACAGAGCAGTCTTTTGGCTGCCTGGTAGTTCCACATGGCAGTGAGCGCGGTGACTACGGCCCCTCGAACCACACTTCGTAAAGGACGGCTGTACCAACTCACGTTGAATATCCCGTCGATCAGCTCACTCGTTTGGTCCATCTTTGCCTTTGCCAGGGCCTGGAATCGGAGAGAATAAAAATGATTATTAATTTATTTAAAAAAAAAGTATTATTGCGATACACATAGACGTTCTGTATTGTATTCAATTCCAAATCGTTCCATACATAAATAATTCTAGTGCTGGGAATAAGTCTCCGAATTGTAATGCTTGGAAAATAATTTTGATAATTTTTTGTTCTTGTAACTTGTAACAAATCATTATGTGCTCTGCTAAAATTCACTTAGACTTCTCAACGCATTGATATGTCATCCTTGGCAGTTCAAAGTAGAGTAGTTCCATGTAGACAAGAACACTTTTCTTATTTATTTAGACAGGTTCTATTTTATATTTAAAATCATGATAATGCTTCAATGATGCTAAAAAATGATGTTTGGTATACGAATCGGTCTGTCCATATTCACCTACATCAAGATGGCCACCACGCCTCATAAGTATAGCATTCAACATGTCCCAAATGAATACTGTATGTGGTTCCACGATGCTATTTATGGTGTACATGCAAGGAAAATTATTTATAAACAATTGGTATTTCATGTATAATGTAGCCATTCAACAAAAAACTTATGAGTAATATAAATCTGTTAATTTTTATTGAAAAATGTCCCTGGCATCATTAAATTCTTTTGTTTATCACCAAGTAATCCCCTTTTAAATTAAATCCGAAACTAAGCAAATTATTATAAATCTCTATTTTACTATTATGTTTCACATGTGTTCCATATTGAGTTGTCAAGCAAACAATTAAAATACTTGCATCGATTAGGACATTGTAATTCATGGTCACTAATAGTAATGATTCAATGTATTGAAAAAAAGATTTTTTTCTTTCTATAAAGATGATTGATTATTTTAATCCATTGTTTGCTTTCTCAAATGTTTGTGTATTTTTTTTTCAATTTATTATTTCAAATACAAAATATAGGTATTTCAAATATTATTTTTTTGATTCATTTTTTTTAATAAATTTCTTCGATGATTGTCTAATATTTCACAAAAGATATTGAAATAAAAATTTCAATTTCGAATCGGTGTAGATATTTTTCACAAAGTCCAAATCAAAATTGAGTTAAGACGATCTTGCGTTTTTTATTAAATTTTTGTATTGGAAGATACCACATTAAAATGTATTAATTACGTTCTATGTATTTTATATAATATGAATTAGGCAATTAATTATGTAATTTGTGTTTTATTTTAATATGAATGTCTTCTTAAAATGACACAAATTAAATTTAATCAATGAATATATTACCAAACCTACGATGTTTTAAAAATGAAAAATAAATTGTGTCTTTGTAGATTAAAACGGCAAAAAATATGTCCGCATAAGTGTCGGTATAGTCAAATAAATCTAATATCAGTGGTCATTTTGTTAAAATTTTCAACAATCAAATAGCGCGCATTAGAAGATGTATGAAGTGGACGAGGCAAGATTTGTGTGGCGTAGTACCTTCTCTGCCTACCCCTGCAAAGATGCGATGGTAAGTTAGTCAGCTATAGCTATAATACCTCAAAATCCGCGCTGTCCTTGGTGTGCGACGCCACTCCGCTGAATTGCAGCGCCGCGGTGAGCGCCACGCTAACTAGTAGCACGGACACGAACCGATTCACCAACCGCAGGAACTTCATCTGAAATATAACAAAGTATTTATTAGAATAAAACATAGATGTCGGGCGTTGGCAGATTCAAATAGGAGTGCTAATGAATTCAATCGATAATTATTATTGTATTCTCTAGCTATACATAATACGAGGAGTATTATAAAAATAAAGGCAGCAATATCCAAAAAAAAAATGTATGCAGTCATCGAGGATTATAAACTAAGAATGTAGTTCTTATTTTTATTAATTGATTGAATAAAGTGGATTGCTCTATGGACAAAAATAAAAATTAATCAATTAATAAAAATAAAAACTACATATAAGGTCGATATATTCACAGAAACGTAGAGGGTTGCTATAGCTAAGTGGTCAGAGCACCGGCCTCGGAAAGGAGGTGACCTGGGTTCGAATCCCAGTAGTAACCTAATATTTTTTCGTGAATTAGATTTTTCTGTATGTCTTTCCAATTGATTAATTAATTTGGTTATTAAGCTAAGAATGTATTGACTTTAAGATTTTATAGGAAATATTGCCTGTAAATTTATAGGAAACATGATTTTGGCAGGAAAACATAAAATATAGAATTTAGTAGACTTCTTTCCATTTCAGAAAGACAATCGAATTAATATATATGTAAGTCCAAAAAATCTATTTAAATTTGTCGCGTCTGTTCAGAATCTTCAGGTATGTAAAAAAATGTATGACGCATATTTTCTCCCTTCGCGAAGTAAAAGTATTGCAATTTTTAATCACTATGGGGTCAGTTGAATACAACGCAAGCACATTTTCGAAAAATCCGTTAAAATTTGTCGCGTTTGTTCAGAATCTTCAAGTAGGTATGTGAAAAACACGTGACGCAAATTTTCTCCCTACAAGAAAGAAAAGTGTTGTATTTTCGAATCGCTATGACAGCAGTTCAATGTGCCGGACATCCTCAAAAATCCATTTATCTATCATAAACTCTGTAATTCCCAGATTACACTCATTAGGGAATGAGCATGCAGAGGCGGCTGACATTTTTGCTGATAGTATAACTGTTTATAGGACAAAGCTGATACAATTGTTTACATCCCAACGAAATGGAAATGGACAATAAATCTTTCTATTTTACCTTTAACTATTATTATTTGTACCTTTAACTTTATTATTATTTTATCTTATGTTTTTATGTTTTTCTTATGTTTTTCTGTATTATTATTATTATTATTATTATTACCATTTAACTATTATTATTGTAACTTTTAACTGTATAATTATTTTAACTGTCTTATGTTATTTTAAAAAAAAATTATTCTGTATATTGTAAAAGCCCATAAGGGCGTTAAATATATAAATAAATAAATAAATAAAAAATTTAGTAACTAGTGATGGTACAACATCACTTGCTGTTTGCTTTGATGATTTTTGGATTGCGCGCCAGCTTTTGATAACTTTGCGAACTTTCAAAACTGTCGCGCGCCCGCTTAGAGGGCACAGTAGCCGGCAAATATCATGAAATTTTTCGGCGTAGTGTGGGAAAGTTTGCGCATGTACCATTCCACCAAAGAGACCCAAAATTTGTCTTCTGCGCATTCCCCCACTACGCCAAAAAATTTCAAGAAGTTTGCCGGCAACTGTACGCTGCTCCCCGCTCAAATATGAGAATCAAACATTTTAGTGATTACTTACTCCCTTTCTTTTAACTCGTAGCGTCTGCTTGTCTGCCGAAAGAACTTTTCCCGTGATCCGATCAAGCTGAAACTTTGCAGGCAGACTCGTTGCGACGATAAAAATGATCTAACAAGTTCAAATTTTTAAAATTATAGTGGGTATAATTTTGGATCTTTAGAAATTTTAACTTTTTTTTCAAATCGGAAACCATACAAATGAGAAAGGAGCCCGACGAGTGGAGAAGGCGCGAAACCTGTTTCAACTAGTCTGACTCGAGCCATGTTTCGCCGACGCCGTGTCCCCCTATGCCAATATTACGTTTTCAATATTCTATAATTCTTAAGGATAATAATATACATGGAATAGATTTTCCACATGAACTTAAAGCAAGAGGAATATGTTGATAGAATATCAAATTGGAAACAATACAAATGAGAAAGGGAGTATAATAAAAACTTGGTTTTTATGGGTTAGTTTTTTTGGTTTTGTTTAAAAAAATCTGTTAACCGTAAATATTTCTGTCATTATAGTGGTAATATTGGCTTTAGTTTAATATTTTGATATAGGTCTTTTCATATAAGCTTGCCATTGAATTAGTGTGGGTACAGTGCGTAACACGCGCATTGTTTCTTTGTGTCAAGTTTATCGTCTTCCTGGAATATGCCCCTCTCGTATCCGAGAGGGGCATATTCGAGTTTTTGTTACAAGCTACGAGACTAAGCTACAAGCTAAATTTTTGCTACAAGCTACGAGACACTGTGTATACGTGTTTCGACATTTATCAAAGATAATTTACGCATAAATAAATAAGTATATACGTTCCGTCTATTTTGTGCTAGGGTAGGTACGGGGGAATGACGTAAAACTCTGGCGAGAAATTATTAAGTTGGTAACAATTCCAATTCAGAATTCAATCTAGAATTTGGTATTGTATGTATCTATAAGGGCCGGTTGTTTCAATTTGGATTAAAGTAAGCGTTCTTTTAAAGCATAGATTTTTACGTTCTCCACCAATCAGACGATCCGTTTTCGTAAAAATCTATGCTTGACCGCTTACTTTGATCGAACTTGAAACAACCGGGCCTAAGGAAGGTAGGTACCTACCCTTTTTCTGTTGTCACTAAATACCGCAGTAGGTACCTCATATTAATTGCGGTTCGCACCTCTATAAGTATATACCTACATAAGTATACATGCATACATATAAGGTGATGAATAATTCTTTAGAAAATTAAATTTTGTGATTTATTTGTCGCAAGCCAGCGCCTTGAAATGAATTTCACGCCTGAAAATTCAATTGTTGCAAGGGACAAAGGATTTCTTCACAAGAAACGAAGTCAACAACTTAACCATTTTTTAAAAGATAAAATATATTTTTAGGTTGACGCACATTATGCGCCGTTTAAAAAAAATATATTGTAACGTGACCAAAAACGAAAACAAACTACAAACATGTTATGTACCTATAATTATTATCGGAGGCGTACCTATTCACTATCAACGTCGATTAATAATACTTTAATTTCCTATTCCTATTATTAGAGTAATATTATGACAGATGTCAATTAAACGTCTAATAATAAAAAAACGGCGAATAATAACTAATATATCGTAGGCTCTTTAACATGGTTTCGCTAAATTATCTACTATTGGGGTTGTATTAATCCGAATTGGAGGCTATGCATTGGAAATTTTGGAAATTCCTCAAGTCATCAAGTGAAGGAATAAAAATGATATGATATAAAATAATTCAACTATGTAATGTAATAAAAGTAGTGATACAACGAATACTACGAATACGAATATCAAGCCTACTATTCGGCGAATACAAATACGAATAATTCAACAATGTAAAAAATAATATACCAGTGTTCTTTTTTTATTAACAAATTTAATAATTAAAATTTACCACCGGCAAATTTTTGTTCAAAAAGCACAACTTTTCTTTTATCCGTTTGTACACTCCCAGCGGTCGAAAATAAATATCACTTTTTTCACGCTTACGAGATGTCATGTTATTAGATTTAATTTTAAATTAATTTAAAAGAGTTATCAATTTTACACATAACGGAAATAAAATGGAACGAACAATATGTATTACAAAATAAAAACTACATGAGCATACAAAAATGAGCACCTAACCTTATTAATAACCCAACAAAAGTAGATGAAAGAATTCATGTTATGCTGTGATACAAGTAACAATTGACAACTTGAGAACTCTACAATTCCATTCATTCAATGTTAGGGGAATCCCTGATAATAGATTGCGTATGTGGGCCCGGTGCACAGCCAAATCGTAATTTGCGTTGCGTTCGGTTACAAATAGTTTGTTTTTAATATTCGTGATGATATTCGGCGAATACGAATATTCGGTAAATATCTACTATTCGGCGAATACGAACATTCGTATTCGTATTCGTTGCATCACTGAAAACAAGCTTCAAAAATAAATTTGCATTTCGCAACACGTCTGTTCAAGCGAAGACTTTCATTCAGAACAGCGCGTGGCGTAAGTGGTGTTAGTGATGTGTTTAGTTCATTTGCATTTGGGACAGATTTTGCTTAATGTATGGGCAGCATTATTTTGAATTTATTTATTCTTCCCTTGGATGGCTTACTTAGCATACGAGCATCCCCTCAAGTTTCTCATCAGGTAGTCTTAACAAATTACATTAATTGAGAGGCGTAGAGACAAGACCGCCACTATGCAATTGATGAAAATAAAGGGTGACGTATTTGAAAGTAATAGTAAACTGGCAAATAGCGTCAGTCTTACAACTGATAACTGTTCTTGAAAACAAGTGATATTTAAATGAATATAACTTGTTTACAAACCTAACACATTTTTTTAAATGAACGATAGTGATAAGCACGTTGTTTAAAAGTAAACAAAAATGGGCAGTAAAAAGGAAGAATATAAAAAGATTGTTAATTATTGATTTTAGCCATTGTATAGATTATACATGAACATATTATATTATCTCTACTTGAGTTTAATTATAATTTTATATTTCGCTAATCGAGTTTTGAGAGTATCAGAATCTCTCGTATTTAGAGCAACACCTGTGTATATATTTTCCCAATATTGAGTCGTCTCTGCTGAGACTTGGTGTGAATCGCGAGATATTAATGTTTTACCAGAGTAACAATTTTTTTTCAATTCATTCAGCAACATTATAGATTGACATTTAAAAAAATATTGATTATATTATTTGTATATATCTACTTTTTTATTTGATTAATTACACCAACAAGGAGTAGTCAAGAACTTCAGTAATATGATTTAAAATAATTTTTCAAATAATTTAGAAAAACAAGAAACAAAAGACATTTCATTCTGATATTTTGACAGTTTTATGTCGATGGAAAGGTTTTTCTGAAACGTGTTGGTATAATTAATCAAAGAAAAGAAGTAGATATACACAAATAATATAATCAATATATTATTGTAACAAATTTAGGAAAAAAAACGTTTTTCACAAAATCCTTTATTAGCACTGTCAATCTATAAAAAATTTAAGTAAAACAAAAATGCCATAATCAAAATACACATAAACATACACTCAGACACACACACACACACACACACACACACACACACATACACACACACAGATATGTTGCCCTAACACTCATCTACAGGTGCCCTATCGAATTTAAATATCTCCAATCACACTTTAAAATCAGTCACAATAATGTGTAGATATCTCAAGTTCTTCGTTTTTAAAATTTCTTTATATTTATTTTTTTAATAAAAATAATTATTTTGCATTGCTTTGTAAATTTTGTAGTATATTATGCAGATCGATCTGACCGATCATTGGGTATATATATATATTTTTTTTAATAGAGATGCGAACACGGAATTCGTGTCACATCAATATTCTTACTATTTTCAAATTAAGCTAAACGCTTGTGCTATGAAAATAGGACTAACTTGCTTGTCTGGAGTGAGATTCGAACCTGCGACCTTTGGATTACGAGGCGAGAGTCCTAACCACAAGACCAACATGTTACATACATATTCTCTGTATTTATTTCCAGAGCAAAACGCTGACCAACATTTTCGGGATAGATTTTTATTCATTTTAAGGAAAAAATTCTCTATTTTAAAATATAAACTATCCTAGATGGTACAGCGCACCTCTGCCGTGCAAAATACCTGAAAATGCACGCTTTCTACGAATGCATTTACCGCGGTGAAAGCGTTAGGATCGCCTCGGTGCACTCTGGAACTGCACGGAATGCACTTCTTCTCTCTCCGGTTCTCGGGCGAGTGCAACAACCTCGGGTGACCAGGGATCGCGACGCTCGGAGGCTGCGCCTACCGCACACAGTATCCGTCAGTTCCGACAGCTCACAGCATCACGGGATACGGAGGATGTCGTTGACCTACTCTTACATATTTGAGTTGTGTTCGATACAAAGATCTCGTGTTAATACGCAATCTATTTCGTGTGTTGAGCGAGCGTTCGAGATGAGCGGACGGCTCAATTCAGTTGGTTCTAGAATTCTTTTGATAATCTCCGACATGTAATGAAATACCTGGAAAAATATTAGATCTAGCATCTTGTAATGCAGGGAAAGAGTGCTGAAAATTAATACTTAAGGGGAGGGGTAAGGTTTTTAACTTTTTTTTTTTTGCATTTTATTTTTAATTTTTTAAATGAATGTATAACATCGTATGAATATTGTGTCAAAATTTCAAGTCGATCGGAGCAAAATTGACGAAATTATGAACATTTGAGCGATACTCAGATTGATTTTCTATACCTGCTCGGGCAGCTAAGAGACGCGCTCACCGGACGTGCTATTTGCATTGGAAGAGTTTTGCGTAGACAAGGACAAACAGATGCTGATGATGAAAGCTCTTTGCCGTGTGAACATGGCATCGACGATTATGTGTAAGTATAAAATAAGTGTTGAGTTTTATTTTGAATTTTACAGTGTGCAAAACTTTAAATCGTTTTCTCCACATCTCACGTTTTCAAAGTCGGTGTCCATCATAACTTCAAAACTACAGCACCGATCCTTTTGAAATTTTGAATACTATTTCTGTACATAATTTACGAGGTAACGCTGTCGAGTTTTTTCAAATTTGTTTTTAATTTTTATTTTTTAATAACAAATTAGTCGATATTTTTCGCAAAAAATCGCGTTTCTCCCTTCAAAGTGTTCCAAAAAATTGAAAAATTGAAATTTCAAAAAACCCTCCCAGCGTTACCTGGGAAAATCTATTATCTAACGAATGAACTTTGATTTTTTGATTTCAGATGATTTAGCACCAAGTTATGATGGACACCGCAATTCTACTTTTTTCCGAGACACGTCCGAATAATTGCTGCCATTACCGTATTTCTTAATATTTCGTCTTGAAAATTTTACACAATATTCTTCAAATATCATACTTTAATGTACTATTGGTTTTAATAAAGAGATTTTGACTATGTCGTCACAAAAAATTCACAAAAACATTTTTTTGTACGAATTAACCTTACCCCCCCCTTAATCAAGGACCTTTATATTGCCGGTTCACTAGTGTACAATTATTCAGTGAGCAACAATAGTGATTCACTATGGGTTAAATGTGCAATGCTCGCCAAGCATCTATGCCCTGGACCATATTCGGAAGGTTTCTGCATTTACCTTGCACACTTGGTGGATGTACTTTTGTAAAAAACTACTTCTCTGTCTTCTCCCCTCAGTTACATTTCAAATGTACTAGCAGGAAGGCAATCGGCTATCAGCCAATTGTGTTTGCTGTGCAGCAAACACAATTGTTTACTTATGCCTACGTCAGCCGCTTCGCCAATAAATGTATCTGGCAAATTTCCACTTTTAATTACGGGTAGTTTAGATATAATTAAGACAAAGTATTTATTCAGTATTTCTAACCGATTAATAAATCAGAGCGGAGTTTTAAAATTAATATTTTGAACATGCTTTGCTAATTGTCAAATTAAGACTCTTTGCCATCATATTAAAAAACGTGGTCCATTCCAAATTCTGAACAATTTTTTTTCGTATTTATCAGGATTCTTGCTCTAAATTTAAAGAAGGATCTATCTTAATGCCGTTGTTCTGTATGTCCTCTTATGATTAATGTTCTGGAAAATATAAATTATAACTTATGACAGTTAAATATCATGCATAATTATGTAATGCTCCGTAATCTAAAATCCGCGTCTTGATTCATTTCATTCACTATGATATAACATTTTTCTAACCAAAAGTAGCTTTTTAAAGTGATAAATAGTTTAAAGAGAAAACGTAAATAGCTGTCATCGCTCCAATATGGCGACAATTGCGCCGAACGGCCGAACCGACACCAGTGACAGCTGGGTTATGGCTGGGTTTACATAACCAAAAAAAGATATGGCGAAATTTACAAACAATTTTGAAACACAAATGTGTATATCAAAAATTAATAAACGTGTATAAATATTAATTACTCTATTTTTATAAGTGACCATTTTTATTTTACGTGTATAATATTTCTACACATTAAATATTATCTGCATGTATTTTAAAACAATCCACACTTCTAGCTACTTTATATGATTTCACCATTTGTTTTTTTTTTTAACTGGCAACAGAAATCATCCGGAGACAGAAGCAGCGACATTGGTTAGCGTAATTAATATATAGATGCATTATTTCTAAGAATACCTACGTATTAATTTGGCCTTTTTGCTTTCCCCGTTCTGCTGCTATGGCTATACCAAGAATATTGCGTCAAATTTGAGACAGAACTTGAAACGATATCCATACAGGGATCCAATTCATGCAAGATTTAAAACGCAATAGCGAAAATAATAGTTGATTAGCTGTACATTCATGCTTCAATAAATGCATACTACGCGTCATATAGACAATTAAGATCACATTTATTTATCTCTCAAAGTACTGAGTTCGTTAAACTAAACCGACTTTCTTAGATAACGGCATCTTCGACATATTTGCGCGGCTCAAGATAACCTAAAAAACATTCTTCTGACTTTGTTATGTAAATATTCGCATATAAGAAACGTATTCATTACGACATTGAAATTATTAATTTAATTGAATTGTTTTTAAAATTTTACGAGAAATAAATCTGATGCTCTAGACGACATAGGCTAGGTTGTATCGAGTTGGATTAAAGTAAAAGTTTATTTTTTTAAATTGCCAGATAAACAGATTGCTCCATTATGCAAGTTGTAACTTGGAGTAAGCACCTATATGTAGGCGATCCTCTGCTTGATGCTTTCAATACTATTATTAATTTGTATTATTATTTTTATTACTTGTATTATTATTTTACCTTTAACTATTATTATTTGTACCTTTAACTGTATAATTATTTTATCTGTCTTATGTTTTTCTGTATTATTATTATTACCTTTTAACTATTATTATTGTAACTTTTAACTGCATTATTATTTTAACTGTCTTATGTTATTTTTTAAAAATTTTTGTTCTGTATATTTGTAAAAGCCCATAAGGGCGTTAAATAAATAAATAAATAAAAAAAAAAACTATCATTAAATACATCGACATGATCACTCAATTCATTTAAGAGTTGCACACTTCGCGTTATGGTGTGCTTATTCATTAAATTCGTTCTGCATTTTGGGACATGAAATAGCGCGTGACCTCCATTTTGCAAATAATTAGGTATTTGGTACAAACAGGGCATAATTCTCCAGCAAGTTCGGATTATAGTTCGTTTAAAGCAAAGATTTTTACGGAAACGAGTTGTTTGAATGGTGGAAAAAGCAAAAATCTATGCTTTAAACGAACTTTTGCTTGAATCCAACTTGATACATCCGGGCCATAGTGTTATGTAGGAGGTATCGTCAAAAAATTTCCAGAATTTTTGAACCTCACATACCATTGAAGGTAACATATTTATGCGTTTGAACCCATTTTTCCTAGTGATATTCACGAATTACGTTTTATTTTTCAGCCATAGCAGATGCGTAGTTTATTTATGACATGCAAATAAATAAGAGGCATTTCGAAGTACTAGACGATTTTGTTCGGAAAATGTTGAATTTATTACTAAAGCTCCATTGTAAAAAAAATGATGAGTAATATACAGGTGTCCCGTATCTTGGCGTCAAGCCGAAATCGGGTGATAGTCATAATAGTTATCAGAAAAATATTTAAAAAATAAATAAAAAAACAGTCAGTTAAAACTGGGCAAAGTATTGATTTTGAATACTTGGTTTGGTCAAAAAGTGACATTTTCTTCCAAGCTGGAGCAGTTGGCTTTGAATTTTGGACAAAAGTTTATAGATGCATTATTCAGGATTACATAATAATAATAAAAAAATGAAGAAAAACAGAGATTTGTAGCAACATGAGTGGAAAGACCATCGCAGGGTGTAGATTTATTTGATTTTTTTTATATACTTATAATTTTTAAAACACATGACTTATAAATATTTTTCTGATAACTATTATGACTCGATTTTGGCTTGACGTCGAGATACGGGACACTCTGTATTTATTAGTATATTCTAAGAACATAATTACTGGATTTTATCTATAGAGGGATAATCATTAATTAACATAAATTATATATTTATAATTTATCTTAATTAATGATTATCCGTCCGTGGACAAAATCCACTAATTGTGTTCTTATAACATATTTACAAATATATTGTGAATATAAACTAGTTTGTAAAAGGAGTAAAAAGAAAATAATTTTCAGGCGTATTCTAGTGTAGGTAAATGTTAAAAAGGAATACTGTTTCACACAGCAATCAAAAAATAAAATATAGAAGTGTCACATTTCATGGCAGTAACAAATTTTCAAACCAAAAAAAGACTAACCCATAAGAAACATGTTTTTATTATACTCCCTTCCTCATTTACTAGTTGAAACAGGTTTGGCGCTTACCCTACGCGTTGGGCGTGAGTCGGGCGACGCTACGAAAGGGAGCAATAAAAAATTTCGAAAAATCCATAATTATACTTTAATTATTATTTTTTAAACGAAAATTTGTTTAGGGGGGCACGGCGTCGGCGAAACGGTCCGATCGGATCCACATGGCTCGAGTCAGACTAGTTGAAACAGGTTTCGCGCCTTCTCCACGCGTCGGGCTCCTTTCTCATTTGTATGGTTTCCAATTTGAAAAAACCGTTAAAATTTCGAAAAATCCAAATTTATACTATAATTAAAAAATGTTAGATCATTTTTATCGTCGCCACGAGTCTGCCTGCAAAGTTTCAGCTCGATTGGATCACGGGAAAAGGTTTAAAAGTCGATCCAAAGTTTTTTCGACAGACAAGCAAGCAGACGCTACGAGTTAAAAGAAAGGGAGTAAAAAGTGCGTTTCAGAAGTGTTTTGAGGATTAGAATAAACGGTGACGCAAGTGTGTTACACTGACGGGGAACAAATAAATATTTTTTTGAATAAATTTACATTCAGTGATTTTTTTGATAAATTGGACGTGTAAAAAATATACCGAAATCACTAAAAGAGACAAAATAAACACGTGGGATCGAGCGCAGACTAAGGTCAAGGAAGCCACTGTCATTGTCACATTGCCAAAATCCGTAAATGGCAATGGGCGGCCTAATTTGCATGACGCATAGATAATCGACGGACGAAGCATATACCTACTTGAATAGTAGACATGAGACAAAATTAGACCCAGAACAGTGGTTCCCAACTAACATGCCGCGAGCGATTGGGAAGTTTTTTACAAAATTTTGTTGTGTAGCTACAACAAATTTCAAGGCTTTCCAAGTGTACTAATGAATACACTCCAGTTTACTCTTTTTATATAAGCGTTTTATTTTATTATAAAAATAAACTGATGAATTTTTAGATAAGTACTTATTACATACTTATTATTATTACATTATTATTATTACATATTAATTATAAACAAACACTGTTTATACAGTTCTAAAGTATACATAAAATACCCGGCTTCGACAGACATTACATAAATTTCATATTTTATAATCTTCAATACAAAAACAAAAGGAAAATTTTTTTGATTGTACATTATTTGCGAACTATGCAAAAAGTCTAACAATTAATTTTGTTTCTCAGCAGAAATCGACGATCTTTTTTGAAATATATTGAAGAATCGAGAATATGGAATAAAAAATAGGAGTGTCTTATTTTTTGGCAGTAGATTGGATATTTTAGAGCTTCATATCTCGCGAGGCAAATGATGTAGCTAGCTAAAATAGTAACGTGTTGACATAGAAATTCGAAACAGCATAAATTTTGCAAATATCATGACATCAGAGACACCTTACGAGATTTCTGCAAACAGATTTTCCGCTTTATCGTAACGAGAAAATTATAATTCAAAGAGTTGCATCTGGATATTTTTTAATTTTAAATATTATGTAAGATTTCTGAGAGAAATAGTCAAAAAGTCTATAATTAAGAAATTAAAAAAGTAAAAGTTATTTAAGCATTTTTTTTATTTGAATATAGTGCCGTGACTTCAAAAAGATTGGGACCCACTGAACAAAATAATATATTAGAGATCATTTCAAAGATGAATCTAAACGTGCAGCGAAAAACCGCACAATATTTAAATTGTTAAAAAATATAAATTTGTGTACACCAAAGCAAACCACTAAAATTTTTTGCAAAGAAAATAATTTATTATAAACATATTTTCAACTACGCCGTTGAATTTATTGTAGTTAATGTATCGATCGTTGCTACGGCCGCCTCTACGTAGACCGCCAAAAAGATAGGTACTATAAATATATGCTAGGGCTTGGCAAAGACGGGAACCAATGTTCCGTCACTAAAAGTTACAACTATAGTTATAATAACATAACGCATAAAACTTGTGAGTACTTTGTGCCTGTTTTTATACTTTATTTATGGTTTTTGTGCTTTTTTTGTAGAACTTCATCTTTATTTTCAAAGAAATAAAAACAAAATAAATGAAATTTTAATTAATATTATTATTAAGTTATAATGGCCTAACAAACCGAAACAGCTGTCACATTTAAAATAACGCTTAACCTGCAGAACTTGGTAATAATATTGATTAAAATTTAAGTTTTTATACTAATTACATAGATATTAATTAATTAATTATAATTTATAATTTTACTTAAGTGCTTAATTAAATCAGATATTTTTAATTTGTATCCATTATTACAATTAATCTTTGGATTGCGTGTATACTTTGTTCCGGAAACGTGGTCGTAACCCAGAGAACTTGTATATCAAAGCAAGTTTACCGATAATATATAATGGATCTCAACTGATTCGTTCCACAACCCAAATATCAAAATACATAATTCTCTATGTACGCTACGCTAGATGGCGTTGTTTTCGCAGCCTTAACTCGCAGCCGAAATTAAACTAAAGACACATGACGCTACGATATTACGATTTCGCGATAATTTTATGTGTTGTGAAAGTTAAATTTTAATCGGCATTTTGTAAAAAACTGAGTCAAATTAAGAAGATATTCAACAACTCAGAGATCGTAGGTCATTTGGGTTAACAGAAACTGTGAGTCCATTCATATTGTAAACTGTGTTAATGTAAAAAATAATTTGTTTACATTAAAGATTGATTTCGCAATATAAAATCATAGATTCCCATCCTAGAACCTTCTAGTATCTTCCAATTTTAGTGTAAAAGTTGTAGAAGGTTGTGAAATCATAGATTACATGTAATTTTTTCTGATTCTACAATCTAATGACGATATGCTATTTAACAAATTCTCTGAAATCAAATTATTTAAAATTTTGTACGTAATTATTTTTCTATTGATATTATTCTCAAATTATTCAATATTGAGATCAACTTTTCAGTATTTCCACTATTTTTTATATATATTTCTTAAGTTAGTTAATATTGCAGTTTGTATATTAACTAGTATTTAACACTTTCATTCTTAAATCTATTACTAATATACTATCCATAATAACCTACATATTTACATTTACATCTAATCTATGGTACAATCTATAATTAATAATACATCTTATGCTCTACAATTCTATACTATTTTTACAATAATTACAGCATTTGTTTTTAAATTCATTCATCTTATTTATAATCTTCATGTTTTCTGGTATCTCCACATATATTTTTCCACCTCTGTACATTAGACAATTCTGTGTATATACTTTTTTCTTATATGGCTTAACTATTTCCAGGTTATATCGCACGCAATCAACCCTATGAAAAGAATTCTGAATTTTAATGTTTACGAATGCCCGCAGATTTATTGAGGAAGTCAATTAAATTAAGTAAAATTAAATTAAGTTTACTTAGGAAGCGGGACATTGACCTAGAAACCTGTTCAAATGGATAGCCATTCGGTTTTTTAAAGCATTTAAAATCTTTAAAAATAACATTTGACGGTCGCACAGTAACTAATCCAAAAATAAAATAATTTTTCATAATCGATATAAGTTACTGTAATGATAAATTAATGTATATTATGGATGTTTCACAGAGACGAAACTGTATTTTATTATTATTATGGGAAAGTAGGTATAGAAGTCATTTTATGGTGTATATCGGACTTACGACCGATCATATGGTAGGCTTAAGTGATCACTTTACACATATGTAACGTTCGCCATTTCCACCATGATAGAATATACCATGTCTTAATAATTTTTGAAAGTTGTATATATATGGATTATATGACACACATCACGTATGTGTTGTAACAACCTATTATACCGGCCTGTGACAGCCATTTTCCTTCTCCCTAAATCCCCACAGATGTCGCTAATTTTTTTTTTTTTTGATATCGTTAATGTCGATCAAATGAGACTCCCACAATTGATTTTACGGAATTTATGAAGCAATATACTTTTTTGTGTAATGAAATTCTTTCCGAATTACTAACATTACAATAGGATACGCCAGAAATATTTATTATTTTCAATTTTTATTAAATTCCCTTTTTTACCAGTATTTTTCATTCAGAATATTTTTGAGTTTTGTTCAAATCTGACAAGAAATCCAGTACTACCGTTCTGAAAGATTTGAACAAAACTCAAAAATACTGTAATGATATTTCAACTTTTCGAAAAAAATAAGTCGGAACTATTAAAAAAAATGCAAAATTTTAGATACTGCGTATCTCCTTAACCATTGATATTAGGCCATGTTTTTATGAACACTTTCAACTCGTTATCAAAGCAGGAATCCACCTGTAATGTTTTTACTACTAGCTATGAGAGTATACTAGCGTTGAGAACACGATTAATACGATAATGCTAACCAATGTGGTGTTTCAGGTTGATGTTTGCCCGTTCTAATTAATCATGTTTGGTGTTAAATTTACTGTGGTTTTCGAACCAAAAAAAGTAACCCATAAAAACGAAGTTTTTACTATACTCCCTTTCTTTGTAAAATATAACAATAATTAAAGACGAATTAAAACATATAACATAACACTAAACTTACAGAAATTTAATATATTTCTAAAATGTCAGATGTTTTGAGATGTCAAGATTTTGATAGATTCAATTATCATCAATATCGTACCTTATGAATTTCCAGCGTCAAATGATTTAGTCAGAATCAGATTTGAGTAATGTAGAATTCTTCAAAACTAAGCAGAAATCTAAAATAAATAAATTATTATTTGATTTTTTCCCAAAAAACCCAATTTCGCTGTCATCTGTGAACCAATTGTTTTGTAAATTTTCGAAATTCGTAGTGATGTACCTATTATACCGACGGAGTAATTCAAATTTAGAAAATATTCCGCGACGTTATCGGGCCGCCGCGCCGTTGCTAATCAAACTTTTCTAATGCTTCCAATTTGAAAAAAACCAACAAAATTTCTAAAAATCCAAAATTATACTATAATTATTAATATTTTTTAACGAAAATCTAAATAAATAATAAATATTCTTGATCGTCGCCACGAGTCTGCTTGCCAAGTTTCAGCTCGATTGGATCACGGGAAAAGGGTCAAAAATCGATCCAAAGTTTTTGTTGACGGCAAGCAAGCAGACGCCACGAGTTAATATAAAGGGAGTAATAAATAGATAACATTTACATATATACTTTTTATGTGAAACATTAAAAAACGTATAAATACATTACTAATGCGAAAACTGTTGACAGAATAATGAAAGTGAATGGAAAAATGAATGTCATGAATAATTTAAAAATAAACCAATTGTTTCACATAAATGTACTATTTTTAACACCAGTCTAATTTATGTTATAATCATTTGGGTTAAAGATAATTATACCAGAAGCTGTTCTTCAACAGTATTTAAATTTATTTGTAATTTTGTTTTGTATATTCATTGCTCTATAAATAAATGAAACGTAGACAATATATGAAGGCGTCCCTTATAAAAAGGGTCAATATGCAAAAACCAAATTTTTTAGGAGAGAGAAAAAACACGTGAAATAAATAACCAGGATTAATTTTTATTTTATTTTTTAATTATAAATTCGCTTGTCAATTATGGTTATTAATTTTACGTCTAGTAACATCTATATATAACATTTTAAAACGATAAAATCGCTTCGGGACCTGATGCACTATATACACCCTTTTTATAGGGACGTCCACATAAATGTTATTTTTTAATTAAGATGAATTACAGAGGGATCACAGAGACGAGGCTTTTTATATGAAAAACTTGTATGCAAGGGCTTACAACCTATTTGAGCTGGCTCAGTGATTACTCTACGCGATGCAACGTTCAATAATTCCATCGTAAGAATTTCAACAGTTAAATTTTTTTAAAGTTCTATATATGTTCTAAATCTAGGACCCTTCTGTATTTTTGATTGGGCTGTGCTAGAAACATCTGAAATATTTTCTAATGAATAGTATACATAGATTTCGTGGCTAGTAATGATACATCTATATTTTTAAAATGGAGTATTGTGCTCTCAGAATATACATATAAAAATATTATTATTTTTTACACCGAATCTAATGTGAAAATATTCTCAGGTTTTCACCGCCGTTCTGAGTGTAGTTTTCTGGGATATTCTTCCGTGTATATCTGACCTCTCGGGCCAGAAGGGTCAGGTACACGCGGCAAAATATCACAGAAAACTAACTGCACACAGAATAATCTAATGTAGAGTAAAATCATTTTACTAAAAAATAACGATATCGTAATACGAATATCTTTAAACTATTAAGGTACAGATACACATGCTTATACTGGCATGCTCATTAGGATGCTCAAAACTAGCATGCCCTAACAACTGTACACACTTGCTCATTATTAACATGCTTATTTTAAGCATGCTCATAAATAAGCATGCTCAAAGCTAACAATCAAACACACATGCTAATTATTGGCATGCTCTTGTCACAGAATAGAGAGGAATTCTAGTTCAAAATTGAAACTATCCAAACTGAAATAGAAAAATCAAGTGAACCAATAAATCAAAATATTTTTGATTTTTTTTCATAATTTTTATTGTAAGATTTGAATCATCCATGTCTTTTAATAAAGTTTCATAAACATTATTTCTTGCTATATTATTTTTACATAGCGGTGACCGAGTATTCCACAGACATTCGTGATTCCTATAATAAGTCACGAAAAGTAATGTTTTATCATCTCCCCAACGCGCCATATTTGTTTCATCTGTCACGGACTGAGAAGATCGCATTGAAAATCGATACTAGCCACGAATGACATAAGGATGCTCATAATAAGCAAGCCTGTTCAGACATGCTCAAAAGATACCCCTTCTCATGGTGAATGACATTAGCATGCTCATAAATCAACCGGTGCGGCGGAGCATGCCACTAATGAGCATGCTTATTTCACGCAATCTGCGTACACACACGCCATTAATTAGCAAGGGCTAAAGAAGGTCATTACTGCGCATGCTCATGTGCCACTAATAAGCAAGAGTTGACTACTTTAGTTTATGAGTCTTAGTCCTCAATGTATGAGTGAAACGCGATTGATCGTTGCTGATACATTTGTCTGTGTAACACCAGGAAAAACGAGAAAACCGCCATAAATATTTATGGTCGATTATTGGCTACACTGACTAGGCTGCACAGGTTTCGAGGAGACGTGCAGATGCACACGTAGCCCGGCGGACATTCCCTCGCTGGCCATTAATGTGCATTGCCAGAACCGGTTCTGCTGCTCCGACGAGGCTTGGAGGTCGGCGGTGTTGTGGTGTCAACGATCGCGCGCGTCCTCGATACCAGCACTGTACCGCCTTCACAACTTGTCAATTAACAATTGGAACATCTTTCCTCTCGCTTTCTTGCAATTGAACATTGCGGGTAGGTCGAACCATTTTTGAAGTGAAACATTTTAGCTATCATTGATCAAGATATATTATACAGGGTTATTTGGAAAACATTAATAACCTCGCAGGACTATATATTCCTGACTTGATTATGAGTCGAAAATGTTCAAGCTATATCAATAGTTAAGGAGATGTGCGACATCATAGTTTGCATTTTTTACTCAATATTTCTGACTTATTTTTTGTAAAACGTTGGACTATCATTACATTAACTTATATCGAATATGAAAAATTCATTCCCTTTAATACAAATCAAATAATAAAATAAAATTCCAATTGGAAGTCATTCCAATTGGAATTTTTTCTGGGTTTTTATCATTTTATTTAACTTGTATTGAAATTAATGCATTTTTCGTAATCGACATGAGTCACTGTAACGATAGTCCAACGTTTTACAAAAAATATGTCGGAAATATTGAAAAAAATGCAAACTTTGATGTCGCATATCTCCATAACTATTGATCATGGTCATTCAAGTTATCATGATCACGATCATGATAACTTGAACATTTTCGACTCATAATCAAGACGGGAATATAGTCCTGCGAGGTTATTAATATTTTCCAAATAACCCTGTAGATGTCTCATAGAGACGGAATTATATTTTTTTGTGGGAAAGTGGGTATGGAAGTTTTTGGGTGTTGATAGGGCTTACGACCTATCGTACGCATGGATTAAATGATCACTTTACACAATGAACTTACTTCACGCCGTTTCCCCGCGGGGGTAGACAGAGAGGACAGAGCACCACTGGCTGACACACAACTCTCGTCTGATCCACATTCATACATCTTCGCATACAAGCTCAACGATTGTTGAGACTAATAAAATAGGTCTGCTTAATCTGGTTAACGTCTTCCGCGGTCGCTATCTCTTTCTGGCGCCGTCAACACTTGCGTCACGTATTCGTCTGCCCGTTCTTTCCTCGTTCATTTGCTTAACATGCCCACACTATCTGAGCGACACTTTGATCATTCTATCCAGTGATTTCGTGAAAAAGGACAGAAATGCGCAACAGGAAATAAGACGCCGGGGAAGCGCGCGCAATTTCATTTGACCAATGAGCGCGCGCTATAGAAAAAAAAAATCGTTTATAAACAAAATATCGTTTATAAAATATAACAACAATTAAAGACGAATTAAAACATATAACATAACACTAAACTTACAGTAATTTAATATATTTCTAAAATGTCAGATGTTTTGAGCTTTGATAAGACACTTTGAATTGAATTCTGAAAACATTTGTCATTCAATTTAGATTTTCGACATTCGTAGTGAAGTACCTATTATGTATACCGACGGGGTAATTTAAATTTAGAAAATATTCCGCGACGTTATCGGGCCGCCGTTGCTAATCAAACTTTTCTAATGATTCCAATTTGAAAAAACCAATAAAATTTCTAAAAACCCGAAATTATTAATTATTATTATTTTCTTTTTTTAGCGAAAATTTGAAAGATCTTCTTGATCGTCGCCACGAGTCTATTTGCCAAGCTTCAGCTCGATTGGATCACGGGAAAAGGGTCAAAAATCGATCCAAAGTTTTTTTTGACGGCAAGCCGGCAAGCAAGTAAGCAGACGCCACGAGTCTGGCCTCTTCTGTCCTGACATACAACTCTCGCCTCATGCACACGCATACATCTTTTCATGCAAGCTCGATGGCTGTTGAGGCTCCTGACAGGACCAACTTCCGTTATCAGGTTAACCTGGTCTCGCCACGCCTTTCGGGCCGCGCTCTCTTTCTGACCCCGTCCACACTTGCGTCATTAAAATCAAAAATTTGTTTTCAAGCTAAAATCGTCCATTATTTTCAGAATGACCTAAAACGCACGTCAGTTGTGTAGTTACCACGTGCACGGCGAGTGCCCGAGTCATATTATCGTGTACAGTTAGTTCACTCGTTACTACGTAATTCCACGTTGTGTACGTGTCGTATTGCACCACAGGCGTTTGCCATCATGACACATGATGAAAATGAGCAAAAACTTATGGATTTAATGTAAATTTATTTCAAAATAATAAATACGGGTATACACACCCGCTAGTAATTTCGTCTGGCCTTGGGAACAGATTAAAAACAAATTTATATATTAAAACAATGAGTAGAAACATTATACTCAACAATTTTTACATTTGAGATTACATCCATAATGAATAATATGAATGTAATATGAAACAGCAGGAGTAATATTACCTATTGGGTCGATTGAGAATTCAATTCAATTTATTTTGTATACAACACAAACATGCACTCAAATCGTGAATGTTATAACACGAATATAAAATGATTCATATCAAAGGTGTAGGAGAATCCTGCTTCGGAAAACCCTCTCAGTGATATGGAACAGATCAACGTCCAGTGATATTGTTCAGCATAGCGTTCTTAACTAACCTCTTTAACCTAACCTAACCTAACCTAACCTAACCTAACTGTTGGCTGGTTGGTCCTGTATATTTCTTGAGTGTGAAACAATCTATGCTGACGCTGTCTAATCAGGAACATACAGACCAATTCTCCGCACAATTTCAGAAATATCGATCATACCGCGCAACAATCGATAAAAATGCATAGTCAAATATACATTCCTTCTAGTCTCTAAACTATTGTAGCAAGAGCCAAGAAGTATTGACATCACAATTATAATAATTTCGCTGTCTGTCTGTCCGTCCGTCCGTAAATCCGTCATCTGTATGTCCCGTAACTTCGTGTAACGCCCGTAACTTTTAAGATTTTTTTTTTCAATTTTTTTTTTACAAAAAAAACTTTATTAGATACGAAAAAACTTTTTTTCGATTTTTTTACTAACTTTTTTTCCATTTTTTTTTTAAACTTTTTTTTGTAATTAAATAAATACTTAACCCATATGAAAAATTACCGTCACTTTTGACGGGTTACAGCTAGTAAAAAATAATCTCTGAATAGAACCGTTTCATCTATACATAGAAAGGACTCAATTAAGGTGGCTTGAACACGTCTAAGGAAGCGACAACTGAGATGTAGCTTCTTGGCAGCACCGAAAGGAAGATGGCCGGTAAAATAAATACATAAATATTTTGTTACACGTATCTACACAGACTGCAGTGTCGGTTCTTCACAATGTGTGGACATTATTAAAAAATACCTGTTTATTTGATGACGAGCGGCACGAATGTGAAACAGACTTTATCATCACGCAAACCAGTCATTGCAATCAGAAGTTTTGTCTAAAATATAAGTTTTTAATGAATTTTATATAATTTTTTTTTCAATTGATTCAGCAACATTGCAAATTGAAATTTAAAAAAAACCATGATTATTCAGATATCAAATATTCTATACCACATTTTGGTTTTTCTAAATTTTCAAATCAACTATAAGAAAATGATCACGGTTTTGATAAAAATTTAAGACTTTCTATTTTACACAAAAATAATTTTGGCCTGAAATTGAATAATTTTGAATCAATAGAAATTAGTGTAGTATGTAATAGTAAACGAAATATTATTAATAATAAACTAAATTTAACAACTAGCCCAATTCTAATTTTTTTTCCAATAATTGCGAGTAATCAAGAACTTCATTAATAATATTTAAAAATAATTTTTCAATTATTTAGAAAAACAAGAAACAAAACACATTTCATTCTGATATTTTGACAGTTATACAACACTCTGACGATGGAAAGGTTTTCTGAAACTTGTTAGTGTAATTAATCAAATAAAATAAGTAGATACATACAAAAAATACAATCAATATTTTTTTATATTATATAAAACTCGCCCGCGTGGAATTCAGTTTGAGACTATAAGAGAATCAGTGAAAAATTAATATAATCTAAACTACTCGTCCAAACAATGTTGTATGAATGGCAATTTTTATTTACATAAAATATCATTGACGATTATTACCCCCGACAGATAAAAATTAATTTTAAATATATATTTTATTCATTTTTGTGTATTAACCTTAACATACAGATATATGCCGTCGGACATTTTATAGAACTGAGTCCTATAACTTCTTTAGAGAAAGTATTTAAATATCTCTTACCGTTAAGACAGCGTTCGTAAAAAACGCATCGCTCGACCATATTTTCGTTGACTTACTTGTAAAATAGGTCACCACGAAAAGCACTTTTGTTTTAACGGATAATATGTAGCCTAAAACCACCCTGAAAGAATTTTTGAAATCGCTGAGTGGTTTCGGAGATTACCTCCTACATCCAAACTTAACAAACTTACAAACTCACAAACTATACCTCTTTATGTATGTATAAGTAGGGTAGGATAGAATAGGATAGGTAGGGGAGAGGGAAGCATATAACCAAGTAAAAATCTTGTTATTTTCAGAATACGGCCGATAAAATACAAATTTAAATTCACGCATAAAATATACCCGTAATTATTCTTTTTTCATCCCGTTTCTGTAGGATTAAAGTAATGCAAATTAAAAAAATATATATTCATTACATTATTTGTATATATCTGCTTTTTTCATTTGATTAATTACACCAACATGTTTCAGAAAAACCTTTCCATCGTCAGGGTGTTGTATAACTGTCAAAATATCAGAATGAAATGTGTCTTTTGTTTCTAGCTTTTCTAAATTATTTGAAAAAATATTTTTAAATATTATTACTGAAGTTCTTGATTACTCGCAATTATTGGAAATTTTTTTAGAATTGAAACATGTTGATGTAATTAATCAAATGAAAAAAGTAGATATATACAAATATTATAATCAATATTTTTTTTAAATTTTAATCTAAAATAATGCAAATTAAATGCCTGACTCAATAAATAGATACATAAAATTCCTAAATGTCAAGCAAATTATCAAAAATTTTCCAGCAAAGAAAATCCAACGTTGTTCTCTGTTGCTTTTAAGTACTGTATGTAAAACGAGTAAGTAAATTATGAAGTATGGTATAAAATAAATATTTCGTAGCAAAAAAACACAACTGACTCAATACATAGGTAGATACAGAATATTCCTAATTGACAAGCAAATTAACTAATATTTTCATGGCAAAGAAAATTCAACGTGATGCAATGACGAAGATTGTAAACTGTTGCTAGTAAGTATATACAGGGTTATTTGTAAAACATTAATAACCTCTCAGAACTATATTCCTGCCTTGATTATCAGTCGAAAATCATCAAAGTTTGCATTTTTTTCAATATTTCTGAATTATTTTTTGTAAAACGTTGAACTATCATTACAGTAACTTATATCGAATATGAAAAATTTATTCCCTTTAATACAAGTCAAATAAAAAAATAAAAACTCTCGAATTCCAATTGGAATTTTTTTAGGGTTTTATAATTTTGTTAAGTCGTATTGAAACGAATGAATTTTTCGTAATCGATATGAGTTATGTAATGATAGTCCAACGTTTTACAAAAAATAAGTCGGAAATATTGAGAAGAAAATGCAAACTTTGATCGCATATCTCCTTAACTATTGATGTTAGGTCATAATAGCTTGAACATTTTCGACTCATAATCAAGGCAGGAATATTGTCCTGCGAGGTTTTCAATGTTTTCCAAATAACCCTGTATATGTAAGGTTTGAATTAAGGCATAAAACAAATATTTCGTAACAAACAAGCATAATTGACTATTTTCGGAAGAACCTTAAAATTCAATACAGTAAACATTGCTTAAGTTACATTCCGTTCGTTAGTCACAAATGATTTGATAATAATCAGTTATTTTGGCTCCAGTTTTTGTTCTGATCTGTACTGCAGCTTCCTCGTGGCTGGATCTGGCTCTCATCAATAAGTAGGAAAGTCAGTGGCATTCGAGCCAGATTAGATAAAGAAGTTATGCTAAAAAAACACCAATAAAACATTCCGCGACGGCGTTGAAGTCGGCCATCGAATTGGCGCCGGATTTAAATATTTTTGGAAAGACATTCTTCCTCTATCCACCGATGTATATTTATTTATTCTTCTTCTTTTTCTTTTAGTAGATATGTTGATCTGTGCTACACAAAACTACGCCTCCTGGGATGACGAGGTCCAGCTATCCCTCCATCTTTTCGGTGGTCTTCCCGCTGGGCGTGAACTCTCCAGAATCTCCTACTGGATCTACATACTTCATCGAGCTATGTCCTCTATTTTGCAGGTTTTCCTTATGTCTGCATTTCGGACACGATCGGACATGATCGTAGAGTTTTTCCAGTAATGCCTCTCAGCATTTTCATTTCAGATGTTCTGAGGAGTCCTTTGGTGCGGACAGGAAACATTCAGAACATCCCTCACCACACACAAGAATCATGATTCTTTTTGGTGAGGTATATACATACAAAAAAAAATTGAATTGTAAACATTTTCTAGGTATTGTTGTAATAAGCTTGTTGGTCTTGTGGTTAGGACTCTCGCCTCGTGATCCAAAGGTCGCAGGTTCGAATCTCACTCCAGACAAGCAAGTTAGTCCTATTTTCATAGAACAAGCGTTTAGCTTAATTTGAAAATAGTAAAAATATTGATGTGACACGAATTCCGTGTTCGCATCTCTATTTTAAAAAAAATATATATTATATACATTATTAAATAAATAAATAAATAAAATTAATTAAGTAATAATATTTTTATTGGATATTGCTGCCTTTACTTTTGTACCCTAAAATTCATTTAATTAATTCAAAATTTCATCGTGTGAGTTGATGACGATAAACGTATTATGTATCGTTATGTTTTTTGTAGTGAAATTTTTAATTTTTTATATTCCGACATTTTATATACAGAAGATAAATCAAAAAAATATGTCGGTGTACCTACGCGGTAACAGTAATATTTTTTTGGCGCAAATAATAAACCATGTATGCTATCCCGCTGTGTTCCAATTCTAGGTATACAACACAAACTTGCATTTACATTAATGGCAGTTCTCCATCGACGGATAAAAATCTAAAAACATTGAAAACAAGAAAAAATGAAATATTAAGCATTATAATTCTATCACCATAATAACACGTTATAAATTTTATCACAATCGTATTATGCAAAATAAATCAGCCAATACAATAGAAAATAAATTAATAACAACAGCGACCGGAGCATATGCAATCTCCATAGCAACATTTCAATCTTAGCTTTTAATACTTTGATTTTTAACACTAAATATGGAGAGTTTCGTCATAATATGGTGAGGTAGATACTAGAAACTCGTCCCCCTCCCTGACCAAGTATATTATACAGGGTTATTTGGAAAACATTAATAATCTCGCAGGACTATATAGCTGCCATGATTATGAGTCGAAAATGTTCAAGTTATCATGACCTAATTATCCAGAGTTAGGGAAATATGCGACATTAAAGTTTGCATTTTTTTTTCAATATTTCCGACATATTCTTTACAAAACGTTGAAGTATCGTTACAGTATTTTATATCGGTTACTAAAAATTCATTCGTTTCAATAAAAGTTAAATAAAATAATAAAAACCTTGAAAATATTCCTTTTGGAATGTTTTCCAATTGGAATTCGAAGGTTTTTACTATTTTATTTGACTTGTATTAAATGGAATGAATTTTTCATATTCGATATAAGTTACTGTAAAGGTAGTCCAACGTCAAAGTCAGAGATATACAAAAAATAAGTCAGAGATATTGAAAAAAAATTGCAAAATTTGATGTCGCATATCCCCATAACTATTGATAATTAGGTCATGATAGCTTGAACATTTTCGACTCGTAATCATGGCAGGAATATAGTCCTGCGAGGTTATTAATGTTTTACAAAGAACCCTGTATAAACTTACAGATATATATATCGAGAATTCCTGGGACTTGTAATGAAGAGAAACAGGTTACCATTACAAATATAATATAATCATGGGAGGAGAGATAATTTAACCTGTTTTACACAACAACTTAAGCGAAGATCGCTGTGATCTTGATTCGGTCCACGGAGGTCAGCTAACTGCGGCTGTGCATATAAGGCACCTCGGGTTATTCTGCATGGGCGCGAATTATAATTCCATATTTACAAAATAAATATATTTTAACAATTTTAATAAAAAATAAAATCAAAACTAGACGCACAATGTGTCTCAGTGTAGGGTTGTCTGCTGGTTCATGATTATAAATATAGACGTTTATGTGGGAACATATTTTCAATTATTTTATTTTATTTTTTATTTTCATTTATTGGTTTTCTTACAGCCATATAATTAATCAATCTTGAAAAAAACCAATAATTGATGTACAGAGTTTTGGGCCAATTACAAGAAAATACATAGATACAATCGATAAAAAAATAAGAAAAAACATGTCCAATAATGAGTTTGTGTGAGTGTGTGTATTTGTGTGTTTATTTATTTATTTTTTTAGGGAAAAATTAACAGCAAAACAATCTTAAAAATTTTCCACTGAATTTAAAAATTTACTTTAACATACATTAATAGCGAGTGGAGAGGGTGGAGGGGAATGTGGGACGGGAGTAGAAGGGAAGATATAATGTACAAATTAGTTTGGGTGCGGTAGTGTAGATATTGTTTGTTTTATGTTTCTTATTGTTGCGTTGAAAATGTCAATGTGGTGATAGTTTGTGTTAAATGAATTTGTGGATCTGTACATATTATCAAGAAATAAATGAAGAAAAAAAAATAAAGTTCAAGATAACAGGTTAGCCATTAGGATTATTTAAAGGTTTCAATTAACGGGGGGGGGGAAATACTAACAGGTCTGTCGAATATAATGTAATGAGTTAAAAAACTTACCCATAAAAAAAAAGTTTTTATTATACTGCCTTTCTCATTGAATCAAGTTTCGTGCTTACTGCATGCGTCGGGGTCATTATTCATTTGTATTAATGACAATTTGAAAAAAACATTAAAATTTTGAAAAATCCAAAATTGCACTATAATTATTATTTTTTTAAATGAAAATTTGTTAGATCATTTTCATCATCGCCAAGAGTCTGCCTGAAAAGTTTCAGCTCGATTGTTGCAAAGTTTTTCCGGCAGACAACGAACCGCAGATGCTACGAGTTAAAAGAAAGGCAGTAATAATTAGAAAGAATTACACGTAATTTTACAGCACTACAAACCTTTTATACAAAAACTGGAAGATACAAGAAGGTACTAGATGATCTACACAAATGGAACGACTGGGCTGCTATACTAAATTCTCGAAACATCGAGAAAGATTTATTTACCTATAAAAGCGAGGACGCCGGGCTGCGCGCAAGTTTTTGCATTGTTAACGGCGGACTAACACCATATAAAGCGGACTTGTGTTGCTGGCGCGTGTGTGATACCATATGAAATTGAACAGAATTTTCTCGAAATTGATAAAATCAGCGTAAATTAGTGTGAATTAAGAAACGGTGTAATAATAAATGTTGGGAAAGACAGTAGGAGATCCTGTAGTCACACCTTTAAGGATCATCAAATACTGGTGATATTTAATATAAAATAGATCACCTGGATTGGACTGACCTTCCCAATGCGTGAAAAATTCTAGAAACATTTGGTGACTATAAATTTAAGAACAGTGTTCCGATTTAATTTGTGTCCAGTGACTTTTTGAGTAATGAATGTAAGTTCAAATAGTTTTACCGTTTCACTTGCCTCTCATGGCCATGTCTCGTGATAATAATCTACGATGGTTATATTTTATGGGCCCACAAAGTTGTAGCACAAAGGAACTTCGAAATATTTAGATCAACCAATCCTTTTACCGTACTTCAAGAAAGATTTGCTGTTTTTTTAAATATTAAGGTTTTTTTAATTAGTAACCATGTTTTCAAACAAAAGGTTAAAGGATTTGAAAGCCTTTGGTAGTTGGGTGTAAATGATGATGGTCACAATTTACTGGACGTGATGGAGAAGTGTGGTGTTCATGTATGTATAGCGATATAGGGGTGAAATGTAACGTGTGGAAAGCATGTAAGAAGTCACAAAGCTAAACGCTTGTAAACGGTCGAATGGTCAAACGACGTAGGCGAGTGGCAGGCTCAAAACTAGAATGCCATAACAACTGTAAACACTTGCTCATTATTAGCATGCTTATTATCATTATTAACAATCAAACACATGCTTATTAATGGAATGCTCTTGTCATAAAATAGAAACGCTCATGTTCAAAATGGAAACTTTGCAAACTGAAATAGAAAATTCAAGTGAACCAATAAATCAAAACAGTTACCAAGTTTCCATCCGCACATTTTTGATTTAAGTAATTATAATTTTATTGTAAGATTTGACTCATTCATGCCTTTTAATAAAGTATTATAAACATTTTTTCCTGCTATATTATTTTTAAACAACGGTGACCGAGTATTCCACAGACATTCGTGATTCCTATAATAAGTCACGAAAAGTAATGTTTTATCATCTCCCCAACGCGCCATATTTGTTTCATCTGTCGCGGACTGAGAAGGTCGCATTGATAATACTAGTCGCGAAGCCCGCGAATGACATAAGCATGCTCATAATAAGCAAGCCTGTTCACACATGCTCAAAAGATACCCCTTCTCGTGGCGAATGACATTAGCATGCTCATAAATCGACCGGCGGTTGATTTGTGCATGCCACTAATGAGCGTGCTTATTACTAGCAATGTGCGTACACGCATGCCACTAATAAGCAAGGGCTGAAGAAGTTGAATACTGCGCATGCTCACGTGCCACATGCATGTGTATCAGTACCTTTACTTACTTGTAAGACCTAAAGTCTAAACTACAGGCCCCAGATCACCACAAGCTTTGTGATTGGTTGCGATTGCACATAGCCTTGGTGTGTCTGAATTTCTAAACGAGTTTGAGTTAAGAGTTGAGTCGTTGGTGAAGCAGGATTCGGACTATGAATTTTACAAAAGGTTTCCGATAGGCCAGTTAGGTCAAGTTCGCTGGTAATGACCTTCCCGTTGAACTTGTAAATATTGCGTTGTATATTTTATACACTCTTCAATATATACTCTGAAGACATATTTAGAGAAACTTTACAAGAAGCCAAACAAGGGCCGATTATAAAGGTTTTAAACGACTTTCGCTATGCTGACGACACAGAATTGCTGGTAAGTAATATGAGAGATCTACAATTTTACCTATTGAATCAAATTATAAACAGAGACACGCAAGTCGAAGTTTTCGAAAAATAATTAAGATTTTTTTTTAAATTGTATATAGGAAAATCATTATTATTCTAATCCAGCAACTGCCAGACTTACGTTATAGTATCAACCCTGAAATATTTTCTGTATATGTATACTATAGTAGGTAAGAAGGTTTGAATATTATGACATTAGCGTTTTGGGGATTTTGACAGATAATAGATAATACAGGTGTAATAAAACAGAGGAGCAGGGCGCTCGTTAACCTCTATCACGGACGCCAAATTTAGCAAGCTGAAAGAGGGTTCTAGCGAATAGGTAAGTAACCATCGGAGAGGTAGCGTTTTTCTCGAAGATCCGTCTTGGTTTATCCATAAAACCATCCACAAATGGCTTCTGCAGAACGAAAAGTGTAGATAATATTTGACTTAAAAATGTCCTTAGGTTTTCACGGCCGTTCAGAACTTTTGTGTATAGTTTTCTGGGATATTCTGCCGTGTATATGTGACCTCTCTGGCCAACGTTTCGGATCCCATTGCAGGGTCCATCACATCAGCCCTGATGATGGACCCTGCAATGGGATCCGAGACGTTGGCCAGAGAGGTCACATATACACGGCAGAATATCCCAGAAAGCTATACACAGAAGAATATTTGACTTGCTTAGGTATTTCATCTCAGTATCGAAGTTTAGACTTCATGCAGAGCTTTGTAAAACATCAAGGCTTTATCTAATCAGACCTGTACCATTCCATGAGATGAATCGGTTCTTCAAAGCGTACTTGGTCTTAAAATACCTCGACTTTGCACTGTACATTTCTTGAGAAGTTTGATCTTAGGTAGACGGCTCCACTAACGTCTATAAGAACATTAGTTCTCTGAGTATTTACATCTTGCACATTCATTTCAAGGCCCAGTTAACCGACTGCTTCTGAAGAAGATGAATAAGATATTATTTTAAATCCGTCACTTCTTGAGTGAGCCTAGTATGAAATATCAATTCCACATGAATTTGCATCACATACAATAGCCGCATTAAGGAGCTCTGCAATGAATAAGCAATCAGGTGGTATAAATCAATATCTCGAGTTCGATACACGACTGGTACATTGACCTTAAACTTTGCCTGACCTCATTCTCTAAGCCCTTATGCAGGGACTTAACAATGACAATGTAAACACAAATACAATACTCACAATTTGAGAGAAATTATTTATTTAGTAACGGAAGGCGTCGTTGAGAATCGAGGTAAAGTAAATCGAGGTACTTCGCAGTCTAATAAGAGGAAGTAGAAAGAGCCTTAACACTTATGTATGTACTGGTAGTACTTCATTTGTTGTTGTACTCCTTCCGTCTGCCTCAGACAAAGATGGCGGAGAACACTTTCGGTAGCTGTCCAACAGGAGACCCACACACCCAGGGCCGAACTAAGCCTACGAGAGCCCTCAAATTATAAGAGATTAGATTGAAAATCGTCAATTCAGTAGTGAAAGGAATAATTCCTACAAGACGCTTATGTGGAAAATCTTTGGTCGATAGAATGAGGAATGAACAAATTAGAAGTGAATGAAAGAAAGGAGTGCTGAGATGGTTTGGTCACGTGGAATATACGAACGAGGAGAGGATGGTTAAGAAAATAAATGAGGCGAGTGTTGAAGGAAACAGGTATAGAGGGCGTCCGCGAAAAACCTGGCACGATCAGATAGATACCACAAGTATTCGAGGATGGCCCTGTTAAAAGCCTCAACAACCGTAGAACTTGTATGAGAAGATGTATGAATGTGGCCGAAGAAAATGTGGTGTGTCAGGATAGAAGAGTGTGGCGTCCAATCTTCTCTGCCTACCCCAGCAAACGGCGTGATGGTTAGTTAGTTAATTACGACGATATATGCAAATAAACGGATTCTACTGTTTAGAATATTTTGTGAACGTTCAAAATTTTCAAGAACAAAACACTAGATTTTATCCCCAGAAGAACATCATTTATCAAGAAATATTATAAATGTCTCATAGAGATGGAGATATCTTTTTTTATATAGGAAATCAGGTAAGAAAGTCTTTTTTGAAATGAAAGGCTTACAATTTTTCATACGGCTGGCTAAAGTAATCACTTTACATAATGTAACGTTCAGCAATTCCAACCTTGATAGACTACCATATCTATCAATTTTTTTTAATGTTTTACATAAATATGTTAAATTTGCACAACTTGTTTCGTATGTGAGTGCATTTTACTATCGCCATCCGTGGTTGAAAATTGTCACGCCCATTGGTGAACGTTACATTGTGTAAAGTGATCACTTAAGCCAGCCGTGCGGTGTGTCGTTAGCCCCGTAAGTACCCAAAAAAGACTGTCATACCTACTTTACCATTTAAATAGCTTCGTCGCTATGGGACATTTCTCATCTATAAGGCTTCTACCACACTTGATTTAATGTTCCGTGTGTGCTTTATAAATTTGCATGTATTTTGTAAACGTTACGTTGGAAACGATTTGAATATTACATTTGTTTGTTCGCAGTTTACCAATCAATTAAATGAAAACGAAAAAAAATATAATAAGGCACTAACCAAGCAACTCCGGAATGTATTCATTAACACCTTTTCATTCAAATGTCCTATTTTTATTAAAGTGTTAATTTGCTCGGCCTATGGAAGTTTTATTCAAAAAGTGGGATAATGAAAAGTGAAAATGTGTCGAGTCAATAAATTGGTTACCAATTTTTTTCGTTCTTTGATAGGTACGTAGATTGATTTGCAAGTAGGAAGGCGGTAGTAGAAGATTCCATTGTAAAGATAAAAAACAATTTGGATCGATATTCATCCTGCAGGTTGGATTTAGCGCTTGTTCAGACACAGCGGGAACCGTTCAGTTTCAGAATCGCGTTTCAAAACACGCGATTTGTGTCATCTGTTCACACAGCCGCGGTTAATAAGCGATTTGTGCGCGCGAAAATAAACGTCAGTTTGACAGTTCTGGTGCCGTTCTCCATCTTTGAATATCAGAGATATATTCGCTCATTACTTTGTTAACGACGGCCGTGTTCCATGGCAAGACACATAAATATCATTCTGTCAGTTCATTTTTGGTGAATAAATACCTACTTCTCTAAAATACTCTTTTTTTCCACCATTTTCAAATATCTCCACGAACTCCTGCCAAGCTTGGTTCTTGGCATATTTGAGTAATCCTCATACTGAATATCCCATATTACAGGTCTTTTCTCCACTTCATCAATAAAAAGTTCAGTGTCAAAGCGATCCATAACCATAAAAAAGATAATATAATTCACGTGTGCTCCTGTCGTGACATGGAACCGTGCGGTTCCCGCAACGCGACTGAACGCTCTCGTAAGGCCCCATAGTAATAGGATCGTGCGGGCGCCGTGCGGGTCTATTTTCTAGCGGTTGGATTGCGGGCACCGCAGCGGTTGACTAACCGCACGGTTGTGTCTGAACGATCACATACAAACCAAGGTAAATGAGACCCGCACGGATCTCATGCGATTCCGAAACGGCACGGTTCCCGCTGTGTCTGAACAAGCGCTTAACGTAGGTATATATATAGGTATCAAAATGTGATCAAAGGTGATTTTCTGAACGTACTTGTAAAATAATGACTACACTGGCAGCCGACTTGCTTTCTCCCTAACAAAAAAGGGTCTGAACACAACAACATGCAGGTGTACATAGCCTTAAAAAAGTAATGTCACAAAAAATTGTGCTTCGTGAGTAATTTGATAAAAACAATTTAATTTATTAATCATATACTGTATATTAATCATAATATGTGTCATCGTAGGATGTCGACATCATTTGTCATCACGCTAACATAACCAATGAATTGGATATATCTCTATACACGTAAAAAAAAGTTATGTATGATAATACACTTCGTATTAAACTACTATGTATTGAATAATCAATATCTTTCGTGATCAACGGATTCCTCAGGATGCTACGTATACTTAAAATTAAAATTAGAAGTATTATAGATATTAACTATTAACATAAACAAAAAATATTTAAAAACATATTTTTATATGTATGTATGTTCTGAGAACACAATTACTACTGGATTTTTTCCACAGGGTGATAATTATTAATAAAGATAAATTATAGAAGTCTCGCAGAGACAAAGTTATTTACGTTGGAAACGTGAGTGGAAGTCTTTAAAGGGCGGTCTAAGGCTTATAACCTGTGTGAGCTGGCTTAGGTGATCACTTTACACAATGCAATGTGGAATTGGTGACAATTCCATCGTAAGAATATCCACACATTATCAAATTTTTGAAATTTGTATAATATATTCTAAATCAGTTTCTTTCATGTATAAGAATGGACTATACGAGAGACATCTACAGTCCTTCCAAAGTATTGACAAAGTATACATAGATTTTGCAAGCATGTAAATATCATTTATATTGCCTATGGTTGTCCTGATGAAGAGACGGGCACTTCTCGAAACCGGTAGACTACAAATTAGTGATGCAACGAATACTACTTTCACGAATACGAATATCAAGACAATTCGGCGAATACGAATAATTCAACAAGGTATTAAATAATATACTCCTGTTTTTTTTTACTAAGAAATTTAATAATTAAAATTTACCACCGGCAAACTTTTGTTCAAAAAGCACAACATTTCTTCTATCCGTTTGTACATTCCCAGCAGTCGAAAATAAATATCACTTTTTCACGCTTACGAGACGTCATGTTATAAGATTTAATTTGAAGAGTTAATACTTTTACACAACGGAAATAAAATGGAACGAACAATACGTATTACAAAACAAAAACTACATAAAATGAGCACCTAATCTTATTAATAACCCAACGAAACTAGATGAAAGAACTCATGTTATGATGTGAAACAAGTAAAAATTGACAACTTGAGAACTCAAGAAATCCATTCATTCAATTTTAGGGTAATTCTCGATAATAGAGTGCGTACATGTCTTCGGATACACGGTGCACAGCCAAATCGTAATTTGCGTTGCGTTTAATTATAAATAGTTTGTTTTTAATATTCGTGATGATATTCGGCGAATACGAATATTCGTATTCGTTTATCACTACTAAAAATCTCCGTAAGTGGTTATATATTATTAACATAACAAAATTACTGCTTTACATATGAAAAATAAAAATGAGATTTGTTTTTGTTTATTTACCAGCGTAATTTTGTCTTTAGAGTCCGTCTATCGTTGCAATGCAGGGAGGCAACTATATTAATCTTTAAAATATTTTAAATTACGCCTGGAGCGATATGCACAATTTTTGATTAAACTGCCGACGTCATTGTAATCAATTCTCATTATAGCGACCTCAGTTGCACACATACCATCACGACCGGCGTACCACAAGGCAGGACAAACGGGGCCACCGACTGACACACTCCTCACAAAGCAATTGTGTATGAGATAACTAACAAACAGGTGGACATCTGCACAATGCTGCTGCGGGAGATGGAAATGAGAGCAATTTGATGTTTTATTTTTGTTATTTTTTAAATTTTTTTTTAATTATAAACTTGCACTTTTATAATAAATGTTTCAAAACAATCATTATTGCCTTCGTCAACACATTTCTTCCACAACATAAGTTTTTTCATGAATGCTCAAATTTTAACGCTAACTGCAAAAATGTCGGACCCGTCTGATCCTTGCATGTATAAATTGAGTTCGTTTAACTTTGAGAAAATGTCTGTCAAGTAGCGACTGCGACCCACCAGTGGGTCTCGACCTTTAGTTTGGGAAATACTGGTATGGGATATTCGTCAAATAAAATGGGCAATTAATTATCACTCTTTTATTAATACATATGTATTGTTTTTTTTTGTTTCGCTGGGTGACGTCAGATTAGTTGTTTTATTATATAATGAGCTGTCTAACCGAAACGATGTAATCGATCATGCTGTCAATTTTAAATTCGAATAAATTAAAACTCGTGTATGAGACATCATAACAATTCGAAGCATGGTGGCCAATAACATAGATGGCAAACAATTTTTTGTGTCAACAAAAAATGATTCAATTTTGTTAGCGAAACAAAATTTTAATTGGGCACGATTCATTTTTAAATAGAGATAGTCGCAACAATATCTTTACTATTTTCAAATTAAGTTTAACGCTTGTTCTACGAAAATAACTAACTTGATGGTATCGAACCACCGACCACTGAGTCACTAGGTGAGAGTCATAACCACTACACGAACAACTACGAAGAAAATGTTTGCACTAGCCATAGTCACGTGAAAAAATCACAGAAAATAATAATTGCAGAATTTCGAAGCTGAAAATTCATCTGTTTGTAATTTTTTTTTAATTGACTTTATTCACTTAAACCTAAAACTAAATATAATAATATAAAAATGTCAGTGTTGCGCGCTGATTGCGTGTTACACTCTAATTATCTAAAGTTGTAATTCCAGCAAGTTATGCACAGACAGATAGACAGCGAAATTATTGTATTAAGATTAGATAGCAGCTATCTGCGTAAAATTATCACGAAAATGGCGATAGAAATAGTGTTGTGAAACATTTTTATATACGTACTCTTTTTAACCATATGTTTTATCTTCACCTTTATCGGTACTGGACACTCAACCAAGAACCAATCCGCAAAGTCGAGGCTTTTGAGACGAAACTCTATAGGTGCGTATTGAAAGATTCCTGGGAGGGTAGAGTGACGAATGTTGAAGTCCTCCGGCGTATGGAAAAAGACCGAGAAGAATACTGGAGTATCTCGGACATATGAGAGGACCAAAATATAGTCTAAACAAACTCATCATCCAGGAGGAAATAAGTGGTAAGGACGCCGCATATCATAACCGAAGAAATTATAAGGCTTTTCAGTTTCTTGAATTTTAATGAGACATCCAGAGAAGCTAACTATCAGATCTTGGAAAATTAGAACCTTGAAAAGACAGTTAGAAATGATTTGGCAATTGTTTAGCCAGTTTACAGTAAAGCTTTTCCAGTCATAGCAAAAAAAGTTAACCCTCACGAGATTAGTCAGCGGATTTTCATTGGTGGCCCTGAAAAGGTCCCATTATTTTGATATGAAGCTCGCTCCAGAAATTTGGCGGTCCTGAGGCCTGTGGGTTTATTTTTGGTTGTGAAGGGTAGCGGAAGGTGAAGGTGCGGTTTTGCTACCGACGGAAGTTAAATGTGTTAAGATTCGTCGTACACCACGCCATCAATCCATCAAAAGCAAGATGAGAATCTATAAAGCGTGCATAAGACCAATAATGACATATGGCGTTGAAGCAAGGGCAGATATAATCAGGACTAAATAAACATGAGGACTTCCGAGATGAAAACTTTGAGGATGATAGCAGGCAAGACTCTGGGAGATCGTGTGAGGAATATCAGAATAAGAAAGATGTGAGGCTAAGGGTATTGTACGACGGAGCAGACAGCGAAGGAGGGACTGGTATGGTCATGTCCAGACTCACCAGACTTCCTTATATCGCACTACATAGTCAGCCTCACGGAACACGTCAACGGAGTTAATCTCCCAAAAGATGGAAAGACAGTTGAGAACCCACCTCACAGGAGGCGCTATTCTCTGGAGAACAGACCACATAAGCTTATTAAAAGGAAGAAGAAGAAGAAGAAGAAGTAGAAGTATACCTTGCCTGATGGAACGGTATATTGCCCTAGCAATGGCTTGCTTTCCGTTGGCCGGTGCAGAAGTGGGCGGAAACTGTTTATTATCTGTGCATTCAATAAATATGGCAAGCTCTGAGCACGGATGCGAGTATGTGACAAAAAGGATTGTAAGCAACACGACAGCCAACGTCCGATGAACGAAAAAACATGGCTTTGAAAGAATTTTTTCGGAGAATTTGTAACTGACAGGAATTGAAGACTTCCGCAGGCCTTAAAACCAAAAATATAATAATCCACGAATATCAATATTAGTAAACTATTATGTATGCACAGATGCATAATACGAGTGTCTGACATCAAATAAAAAGTATATAAATATTAAACATTTTTGCAGTTAAATAAAATATTAGCATGTCGGCATTAGCTGTTTATGAACGTATTCATATATTAGCATATTTATCGTCGTTCTGCCAACCAGATATTAGCAAAAAAATACTTGATTTGAGATTAAGATCTTAATAAGCTCTGCCTTTGACATACCACTTTATACATTTTCACGTGCATACAATCATATCGTGCATATTTGCAAGAAGCCAATCATCATTAATATATCTGGTTCTATAATCTGTAAGAGTCCTGGCTTCCTGTGTAATACACATGCATATATATCTTTCAAGGAAAGAAGATAACTTAGAGAAGATTGTTGGTATAGACCACGATGAAGGACGGGTGGGAAGGAAGAAGATCGACAACCAGCTGCGGAAGACCTCAATGACCATGTTAACCATGTGCTGGAAGATGGACACGTAGTCTGAAGATGTCCACTCGAATATGTATGAATGTGAATGAGACGAGAGTTGTGTTTCGAGATAGGCGAGTGCGGCCCACGTGTGATGTATCTACATAAGCGTGGATGAAAAAGACGGGAGAAAGAGTGAATGGGGTTTAAAAGGAACGCGCTATCCGGGCGCGGCCACATAGAGAATAACCGACACGAGAGCGTATATTTTTTAAGCTACCTGTAAGCCGATATTATAATTGTCATCATCTGTATCAATTGTTACAAGTCAATAAATACTCTGAAGAACCAGGGACTTTATATCTGGACTCCCGTTTTCCGATAAAGTTTGAAGGAAGAAATACCACAATTTGAAAACAAATGTTAATACATGTCGTAGCTCGGTCGAAATGAAATGAAAAACGTATTTCGTAATTTATCACTCGTAAAATAGACCTTTATTATCGCTTCAACATTTTATCTGCAATTTTACATCCACTGGAAACTCAATACTATTTTTAAACTAAAAGAACCGCTTCGCTTTTGTTTCGCTACTGCGGTAAGAACTTTTCTAAAATCTTCGCTTTCGAATTATCTGTTACTTCGTTATTTCACGACTGAGCACACCGGCCCGTCGTTCTGCGCATGTTCCGCGCTGTTCTGCGCGCATGCGCCTTCTCTTGATTTCGGCTGTCAAACGACAACGGACAACTCGTTACAATATATTTGGGCCGCTGTGGCTTGCTCAGTAAGCTCTGCTTGTTGTCTTAAGTCAAAAGAAAGTATGAATAATAATTCAACGCGGAATAGTATTTTTCTGCGTTATTTCCTGGTGGGGATATCATAACGTTGATCGCATGAAACAGAATGCATTAAAAATCATGTTTAAAAAACGTTGGTCTGGTGAGTTTCTTTCGACGATTTTCCTCATTTCGAAAATATCAGAAATGCTAAGGCTAAATCCAAGATAATGGTCCCATTGCATATACAACAAAAATGATTATTTCACTATATTATTGAATGTGCTAATAACAAAATAAAAGATAATTTACGTTTAAATAGTAAGTATTAAATAAGATATTACACTTTAAAGTTCCGAAAAATGCATTGCATATTTTGACATTTCATAGGCAATATATGAGGTTGGGTTAGGTTATTAGGTTTGGTTAGGTTAGGTTATTAGGTGTGGTTTGTTTAATTTAGATTACGATTATTTTAGTTAGATTAAATTAACAGGATGTTAAATTATATATGAAATACTTATTTTAATTGTATGAACAACGGGATCATCATCTTGGATTATTCCAATGCTAATAGCTTCGTGAACTTGGTGGTTGGGTTTAAGAATGCGAAGGCTCACGTTGGAATAAATCACTCGCTGGTGACCTGTGTACTTGACACCTCAGGTCACGGATCGCGTCTTACGTCAATAAACGAAGCCTTTTTTATGTTCCTAGAACAGTCGTAAATACGCGAGCGCGCATTGTTTTGTTATTGTGGTGCAAGATCGCTGTTTAAAAATAAAAGCAAAGAACCCGAGTCAAGAAAAATGGCTTTGCACGCCAAGAAAATATTACGGAAATATTGACACGTCTTCGAGAATAGTTAGGGCGAAGGTGAAGGCAAAAGGCACATCTGCCGGCTTGTGCTATTAATGTCATCCCCAAAATAAAAACAGCTTTCTATACAAAAAATAATATTGGTAACTTTCTGTCTGAGAAATGTTAAAGATAAAGATCACAAATTAACTCACTCGAGTGTTTATTAACTAAAATGTAATGACTGTCCCTCTTTTTATATTGGAAAAAAGAGTATAGGTATATTGAAAAAATACAGGAGTCAATATTCTTCTCATTGATAGTAAAAGTAGACGTTTAAATAATTTAGAAGCCCTAGAAATTAAGTAATTTATAAATAATTTATAAATGTATTTTGAATAACCAAAAAATCTTACGTACAGTCCTACTATCTTGAATATCTTCCCTTTCACCCTATCACCTGTTTCTTTCCCACCCCTCACTATTTACTCCACTTTGTCACTTGACACCGAGGTCTGATTGTCTATAATTTGTAAAGTTTACTTCATTATTTAGTATTAAGGATACCCCGATGAAGGAACGTAGTTTCCGAAACCGGTTGGTTTTGCCAAAAATAAAGTGGTGATAAACTAAGTCAACTTGTTTAATTATATTCAAAAGAAACATAATTTCGACGCAATTCAAATCGATTGCAAGATTTAATATTGACGAAACTAAAGAGAAGAAAATAATATTACGATTAAAAACATGCTTTTATGAAAAAAGGATAAAATATATTTTTTTAATAGCTACCATACTAATACAATAAAATCAACTACCACACTAATAAAATCAAGGCGATCACTTGCATTAAATAAGCTATACATTCACTTCGCTACGTAAAACTCTATGCATGTCACAAATTGTTTGTGACATATGCATATACTGTTATTGTTGGCTGTTAAAAAATGTAATATTTTCTACTTTTTCGTTATCTACAATAATATTATAAAGATGTAGTAGGTAATCTCCGAAACTACCCGTCCGATTTCAAAAATTCTTTTCTTTCGCTATTCAATTTTTCAATATTTAGAATGGCTATTATCCCGTTAAAGTAAAAGGGCTTTTCGTGGAGACCAATTAAGCAGCGAAATAAATGTATCAGTGCTTTTTATGAAAAAAATGTAGAGCTTAAAAAGCCGTATTAAAAAAACGCAGCGAAATGTGTCTATACGCTAGGGTTAAGGGTAAGGGGTAAGGTTTTTAACTTTATGTTTTTGCATTTTATTTTTAATTTTTTAAATGAATGTATAACATCGCGAGAATATTGTGTCAAAATTTCAAGTCAATCGGAGCAACATTTGAGCGATACTCAGACTGATTTTCTATACCTGCTCGGGCAGCTGAGAGACGCGCTCACCTGAGGACTACCGGACGTGCTTATTGTATTGGAAGAGTTTTGTGTAGACAAGGACAAAAATATGCTGATAATGAAAGCTCTTTGCTGTGTGAACATGGCATCGACGATCATGTGTAAGTATAAAATAAGTGTTGAGTTTTATTTTGAATTTTACAGTGTGCAAAACTTTAAAGCGTTTTCCCCACATCACACGTTTTCAAAGTCGGTGTCCATCATAACTTCAAAACTACTCCACCGATCCTTTTGAAATTTTGAACACTATTTCTGTACATAATTTACGAGGTAACGCTGGAGACTTTTTTTCAAATTTGTTATTAATTTTTATTTTTTAATAACAAATTAGTCGATATTTTTCGCAAAAACTCGCGTTTTTCCCTTCAAAGTGATCCAAAAAATTTAAAAATTCAAAATTCAAAAAACCCTCCCAGCGTTACCTGAAAAAATCTATTATCTAACGAATGAACTTTGATTTTTTGATTTCAGATGATCTAGCACCAAGTTATGATGGACACCGCAATTCTCCTTTTTTCCGAGACATGTCCGAATAATTGCTGCCATTGCCGTATTTTTTAATATTTCGTCTTGAAAATTTTGCACAATATTCTTCAAATGTCATACTTTAATATACTATTGATTTAAATAAAGAGATTTTAACTGTGTCGTCACAAAAAATTCACAAAAACATGCCTTTTTTTGTACGAATCAACCTTACCCCCCCCTTAATTCATAAATCGATAAATAATCTGTTGGGCGTAATTATGTGGGTAATGTTAAATTCTTATCAAAATAAATTTTCTTATCGTCAGGAAAATTTTATGTAGATAAAAATTGCCTTTTGCACAACGTTGTTTGGACGAGTGGTTTAGATTATATTGATTTTTTACTGTCACTCTTACATTCTCAAACTGAATTCAGCTAGTTTATTATAAAAGCATGTTTATTTGCTTCTCTCTACTTCAAGACCCAGTATTAAGCTTTCTTCTTTGATATTGTGGATAAATTCTGTCTTTGAATATTAAAATTAAATAGGTAATACATACACCGCCCATTGCATCACCAACGCATTTTGCTAAAATCAAATATATTGCATTTAAAATGCATTTTATGAAGCGTGCATGTTATGTTAATCAAGTCGACAACTACCTTCCTACGGGCGAGAATTTAAATTAAGGAAATTCACGAATAAAAATTGTAATTTTATTTTGTTTTGATATATAAGATAATTGGCAAGTGAGGCCGCAAAACAGCATTTCCGAGATTATAATAAATCAAAGGACTACAGCTGACATTCTCACGAATACATGTAAACGTCGCACGTATATTATGCGTACATAACTGAGTTTGAATATATTCATTTTGACATTTTAAAATTTCATTCCTTAGAAATTAATTGCTGAGTATTTTACTTTGTGTTATCGCCAGAATGATCGCCGACCTCGGATAGGAGATGGCAACATAAGAAGAACTTTGTGTTGATGGATACAGATCTTTTCATATAAGCTTGCAACTGAGTTAGTGTGGGTGCAGTGCATAACACGCGCATTGTTTCGTTGTGTTAAGTTTACGGATACGCCCCTCTCGTATCCGTAAACTCAACACAACGAAACAATGCGCGTATTACGCAATGTACCCATACTAAGTCAATTGCATGCCTATACGAAAAGACCTACACTAGGGTAATATTTTTCAAATTTAAACATATAGTTTAAATTTGAAAAATTTAAGAAATATAATAATATTAAAAAAAATCATTTAAAAATTTCCTATTATATATATATATATATTGACTCTCATTATTAACACCCACATATTTTAAATAATTTATTATAACTCAGGCTCCCTCGTCAGACATAAGAATTCTCTTTACTGACGAGGTCTACATGAATAAAAAAATTACAATATTTTATACGTTTGTTCTGGAAACACAATTACTGGATTTCGTCCACATATTCTAGTTTACCCAGGGTTATTTGGAAAACATTAATAACGTCGTAGGACATTCCTGCTTTGATGAGTGGAAAATGTTCAAGCAAACATAATATCAATAGTTATGAATATATACGACATCAAAGTTTGCATTTTTTCTCCAATATTTCTGACATACCTATATTTTGAAAAACGTTGGACTATCATTACAGTAAATTATATATATGAAAAATTCATTCCCTTTATTAAAAGTCAAATAAAATAATAAAAACCTTCGAATTCCAATTGGAATTTCTGGAGGGTTTTTATATTTTTATTTAATTTGTATGACAACGAATAAATTTTTTGTAATCGACATAAGTTACTGTAATGATAGTTCAACGTTTTACAAAAAAAATAAGTCAGAAATGTTTGATATTGCATAAAATGAAAACTTTGATATTGCATAATTCCATAACATTTTAAACTCATAATCAAGGCAGGAATATAATCATGCGAGGTGATTTATAAACCTCGCATGACTATAAATAATATCTTCCAGCCATTGACAATCATCAGTGATAAAACAGACACAGCCTTTGGCCAATTACAAGAAACTAATGATGGACAAAGCATTAATATAACCGGTTATCAAAGGCACTGTTATTTTAGATTTGTATATTATTGTATCGATGGTTGGTAACTGAGATACAACTTAAACAGTTAATGTTGTTATTACGGTCGTTAGACATATTTAACTGTAACTGGTTGCGGATATTTTATACGAACCGTATGTTTTTCCGAGAAACGATTCTCGACGTTTCGTTGGATGCTTATTCAACGTCATCAGGAGGATGACTTTTACCCGCTGAGGCAGAGGGCGGACTAATTACTGCTTTCGAGGGCGTAAATGATATGCAGTTTTTTGTGGAGTGTTCACTTCTTCTACAATGGAGGTCGCCAGTGTGCTATATGTACTAGTTACGTCGGCGGATTTTACTGCGACGTCTCTCAAGGGTTGAATCAATGTCGCAAGAACAGGGCGCCAAATACTTGATAGCTTGTAACTGTCATCTCTATTGAAATTGGGATGTTTGTATATTTCAATGGACTCCCTCACTAATTTGGGTATAAGGTGCGGTTGTATTGATAAGATTTTTGTCTTGTCAAATCTGATGAAGTGACAGAGATTTCTAACACACAGTTCGAGTCTCCAGGTGTATACAGAGTGCCATGCGATTGTGGAGGGTTCTACATAGAACAAACCAAACGCAATATCGCTACACGATTGAAGGAACGTATTGGAGCAATTAAAAACAACAACTCCAATATATCGGCAATCTGCGAACATGCATCCAAAGGGAATCTCTGTCACTTCATCAGATTTGACAAGGCAAAAATCTTATCAACAGAACCGCACCTTATACCCAAATTAGTGAGGGTGTCCATTGAAATATACAAACATCCCAATTTCAATAGAGATGACAGTTACAAGCTATCAAGTATTTGGCGCCCTGTTCTTGCGACATTGATTCAACCCTTGAGAGACGTCGCAGTAAAATCCGCCGACGTAACTAGTACATATAGCACACTGGCGACCTCCATTGTAGAAGAAGTGAACACTCCACAAAAAACTGCATACCATTTACGCCCTCGAAAGCAGTAATTAGTCCGCCCTCTGCCTCCGCGGGTAAAAGTCATCCTCCTGATGACGTTGAATAAGCATCCAACGAAACGTCGAGAATCGTTTCTCGGAAAAACATACGGTTCGAATAAAATATTCGCAACCATTTACAGTGAGATACAAAACTGTTGTAAAATATACGATTCGCATAACATATTCTTTTTATTTAACCCATAAATATGTCCAACGACCGTAATAATAACCTTAACTCTTTAATTACTATACATGGGTTTAAATGATTGTCCTGTATGTTTTTCGCGGGTCAGACTATTTGAAGCTCTATCAACAGTTATGTCATTTACGTTATAGTAACAAATTTGAATTTAATATATTTTATTCTGGCTACTATTTAAAAACATAACCTGATACATTATATTTTTAAAAATTGTTTAAAAAAATATAATTGCGCAACTTAAAATGTATCGATTTATCGTTTTAAATGTGTCTTAAAGGCAAGGGTCTTAAAATTATTTAAAACTTCGAATTGCCGGGGTTTTCGAATCATCGGGGTTTATCAACTTAACTAACTAACTAACTAAGCATCACGCCGTTTCCCCGCAGGGGTAGGCATAGAGGATTGAACGCCACACTCTTCTATTCTGGCACACCACTTTTGCTTCGGCCACATTCATACATCTTCTCATACAAGTTCTACGGTTAGGCCATCTTCAAACACTTGTTGTATCTGATCATGCCAGGTCTTTCGCGGACGCCCTCTATTTCTGTTGCCTTCAACACTCGCCTCATATATTTTCTTAACCATCCTTTCCTCGTTCGTACGTTCCACATGACCAAACCATCTCAGCACTCCTTTCTTTATTCTATCTACCACACTACAGCCAGCATTGCATTCACGTCTAATTTGTTCATTCTTTACTCTATCGACCAAAGATTTTCCACACAAGCGTCTTAGTGACCGCATTTCTACCGCATTCAGTCTACTTTCATTCCTCTTTTGCCAATTCCAGGCTTCTCTTCCATACATTAGGGTTGGCACTAGAACGCCATTATGTACCGTAGTAGTATGTATGTAGTTTATCAACTTGAAATCAATATTTTGGGACTTGTGCGTTTTGATAACTTCGAATTATGGAGAATTTCGAATTATCGGAGTTTTAGAGTATTGTTTTCCCAAAATCCTTACATATACACAGTTTTCTTTTGCGCTGCACGCTGCCGTATACCTAGTGTAGGCTGTGGTGACATCATTACTAGCGGTCACGTCTGCTCTGCAAAGATCGCAGCGAAAATACAGCAAATGTGTTGTAAAATATTTTTTACATATCCGGTTTGCACGGCTAAGCCAGTTTATTTGTTAATATTTTGATTACCGTTCTTGGTCACTTAACTCATACTCAAACGTCACAAACTGGAAACGGGAAGCTGACAGCCAGCCTTAATGAGCTACCCTTAATAAATTCAATGTATTAGGATTGGATAGATTGCTCACGAATTCTATTATTTTTTTAATGGTAACCAGCTGCAACCCGTCAAAAATGACGGTACATTGGTTTGCGTCTCTGCTAACCCTAGGATATATTTATAGTATTTTTGGCGGTCTACGGAGAGGCGGCCGTAGCAACACGCGTTTCGGGTTTGCTGGCCCGAGGTTCAAGCCCCATCTCCGGTCGGTTTTTTTAGTTGTGAATTCGAACGAAATTACGGACGTTACACGAAGTTACGGGGACAGACAGACAGGCGGACGGACGATGGACAGACGGACAGACCACGATATTATTATGTTTGATGTTTTTCAAACAAGTTATAAAATTTTGAATAAGCAAAGAATAACTATTATACTATTTAATTATTATTATTTAATAATAACTATTTGATTATTTAATTGGGAGCGTATAATCGTTTGTGAAAGCACTATTCAATTCAATTATGAATGAAAATATAATTTTGAGCTTTTTTCTACTACTTTTATTCTATCACTAGTGCACGTTTCGGACACATCCGTTTCCATCTTCGGGTGACCATAGACTGTAGAGTGTGAGAGTGTGTGTCTGATATCTGGGTTACGAGTCCAGTGGAAGTGAAAGGGGTATCTGGGTGACATTGTGAGAAGGGGTGAAGTGGAGTGAATGATGTGTATATGTGGAATATTTGGTTGTTTACTGTAATATGGCTAGGATATTCTAGAAAGTTATTATTAGTGAGGTACCTTTTATGTTTTTTCTTTCTTCTTAAATAGTGTTCTTATTTAAATGGATTTCCATAAAGTGAACGCCTCCACATTAAATTGATTTTTTAAAATAATTACATATTTATTGTATTACGCAATTTGCATAAAACAGTTGTCTATTTACATAAGACATTAAATTCTGACCACACGGAAATATTCAATGATGTATAAAAATTTATGGACATGCAGAAAATATATACATAAAAAAATACCGGAAATCGGCACATAATATTATACACGCATAGTTTATTTTCGTTCTTGCGATGTTAACTATTGATTATATAATATTTGATAACACTTTTAAAATATCAGAAACATTACGAATTGTAACGTGATATGATGAAATGTACCTTTTAATATTCAAACAAATTTAGTTAATTGTATATACTTCTCCCTCTGTCTCTTTTTCTCTTGCTTTACGGTTTATAAACGTGAAAATGTTATCAATTACGAAAAATTTCCTATTCTGACAGAATCAATAACTCAAGTTTAATCTTTTTTAAATATCAGGTTAAAAATACGATAGCAAAATATTAATATTTAATGATGACAAAGATACGCATAATGATGATGAAAATTTCATTGTCCAAAGGACAATATATAGAAAATTAATATATATTTTTCGATGATATCAGTTTTATGTCTTTCTTTCTACATATCTAATCAAATATCTACGAACATGAAAAAAATGACCCAATTTCATCAGGTTTCATCAGTGTATGGCGTAATAATGTAAAATTAATGAAATAATCTACTTCTGTATTCACGTCTATTATGCTTCGCTTTATATTTATGTTATTAAAAAATGTATATATGTTTCATTTCTATGTTCCTGGACACTTATATTCTTAATATATGGGGTATAAAAGCAAAGACAGTAATATCTAAAAAAATTAATACAGTAATCGAGGATAAATAATTTATAATGTATGGAATTCAAGATTTTATAGGTAACACAGCCTATTTATTAATTTATATGAAACATGATTTTGGATATATAAAATCTAGAATTTAGTTCATTTTAAATTAGTAATCCTGGGTGAATTTTGTGATATCCAAAAAATTGCTTTTGGACATGACTGTCTTTGCTTTTAAACCCCACATACGTTTTATTGTCTGCTTTTTATTTCTGTATTTACTTTATACTTTATTTCTTTGGTCAAATTTTTTTTAAACGAAATGCATGTCACATCAATATTCTTACTATTCTCAAAATTCTACCACTTCTATTCTCTAGTACTATACTAATTAGTCTATACTATTCTCAAAAAGCCTCAACAACCGTAGGGCTTGCATGAGAAGATGTATGAATGTAGTCGAAGCAAAAGTGGTGTGCTAAGATAGAAGAATATGGCGTTCTATCCTCTCTCCCTACTCCTGCGGGGAAAAAGCGTGATGGTTAGTTAGTTAGTTTCTCAAAACAAACTTGTGCTATGAAAATAGGACTGCCCTGATGGTGTACTGGAATGGGGCTCGAGCCACCGACTACCAGATCACTAGGCGAGCGTTATGACCACTACACCAACAAGCTACTATTATTTGTTTGTTCCTTCTATTTTAATGGTTGATCTATAATGACACCTAGCTACTTTGTAGATTCTGCCATTTATAGATTGTCGCAGAGTACGCAGTCACATATTGAGCATTTGGTATTATGTATTTTCAAGATAATATTATGAATGTAATGAATGTAAATGGAATATACAGGGTGTCCGGTATCTCGACGTCAAGCCGAAATCGGGTGATAGGCCAAGTCATAATAGTTATTTAAAAAAAATTAAAAAAACAGTCAGTTAAAACTGGGCAAAGTATTGATTTTGTATACTTTGTTTGGTCAAAAAGTGACATTTTCTTCCAAGCTGGAGCAGTTGGGTTTGAATTTTGGACAAAAGTTTACAGAAGCATTATTCAGGATTACATAATAATAAAAAAAATTGAGAAAAATAAAGATTTGTAGCAACAGGAGTGAAAAGTCCGTCACATGGTGTAGATTTTTTTGATTTTTTTTTAAATGCTTATAATTTTTAAGACACATGACATAGATTTTTTAAAATATTTTTCTGATAACTATTGTGACTTGGCCTATCACCCGATTTCGGCTTGACTTCGAGATACGGGACACCCTGTATGTACATAGATTTATTTAGTGATAGAAAGTTGTAGTTAAACCATTTATTTTATTTTATTTAGGTCCTCGTTTGCTTTGAATCTGTGTTAAATGTTAAATAACTGTTTTTTAAATATTAATAACATAACAGTTAATATAATTTGCATGTTATTAGGTAAGGAATTCGAGAAAATCTCTGTAAGAATTATGTTCTTACCATATTATGTAAATTCTAATGGCATGTATTCACGGATTATAAATTAGTCTCGAAATAATTTCTGAGACAGAATTATGTTTGCCGCCTTCCCCAAGTGCAATTTCGAAGTGAAATCCAAGTTCAAGTAAGATTTTCAGATCATTTACCAACTCCTTAATATTGTTTTCACGAAATTCTAAAACAATAGAAACTGCACAGTATCGAAGTGTTTCCAACATTCTACACGAATTTAGAATCAACTAGACTTCTTCGAATTAGAATGAACTTCTCCAAGAAACCATAATCACTGGAAATGTAGAGAATTCTGTCGATCATTCTCGATGCATCGCGAATCGACATTGTGTGTATATGTACAGGATGTACCAGAGCTAGCAGCAGAAACTTGGCAGGTAGATTCCTGACTATGTTATGAGTCTAAAATGTGCAAGCAACCATGACCGAATATCAATAGTTATGGAGGTATGCAATATCAAAGTTTGCATTTTTTTCAATATTTCTTGCTTTCTTTTGCAAAATTTTGAATTATCATTACAGTAACTTATGTCGATTATGAAAAATTCATTCGCTAGAAGTCGAATAAAATGATTAAAACCTTGCAAAAATTTAAAAAAGTTATTTTTTACAAGGTTTTTATCATTTTATTAAAGTTGTATTCAAGCAAATGAATTTTTCATAATCGATATAAGTTATTGTAATGATAGTTAAACTTTTTGCAAAAATAAGTAAGAAATATTGAAAAAAAAATGCAAACTTTGATATTGCATATCTCCATAACTATTGATCATGGTTGCTTGAACAGTTTAGACTAATAACATAGTCAGGAATCTACAGGCCAAGTTTCTGCTGCTAGCTCTGGTACACTCGTATATGTAAGCGGTGACAGGGGGTGTGCAGATTTATATTGACAAGCGACAGAGAAGCGACCATAGAAAGGTGTTTTAGCAGAGACAAGCCCAGAGTGGGTCATTATATGTTTCGATATAAAAAAGTGTAGCGAATGAAAGAAGTCCCTGTGTGGAATATTCTAGTTGACAATTAGTGTGAATTATAGAACCGTGCTCCGATTAAAGTCGTGTCCTGTGACTTTGTGCAGTAAATAAAAGTATTAATTATTTTTAAGTGTTTCATTTGCCTCCCACTGCCACGACCCCGTGACAATATTCAATTCAAATCAATTTATTTGGTATAAAACATTTACATTACAAACATTTATTTAATTCGTAAATGTTATAATATTTCAATTAACATATACTCACATAAACAGTGTGTCCGGTGATGGATTCCTGCCTTGATAATGAGTCGAAAATATTCAAGCAACCATGACCTTATATCAATAGTTATGGAGATATGCAGTATCAAAGTTTGCATTTTTTCTTCAATATTTTCAAAATTCTGAGTTATTTTTTGCAAAAAGTTGAACTACAATTACAATAATTTATATAGATTATAATAAAATCATTTGCTTCAATACAACTCAAATAAAATGATAAAAACCTTGTAAAAAAATCTATTTTAAATTTTTGCAAGGTTTTTATCATTTTATTCGATATGTAATAGAGCGAACGAATTTTTCAAAATCGACATAAGTAACTATCAAGATGTTGAACTTTTTGAAGAAAGCGGCCCTCTTAGCGCAACGGGTATGACACTGGCTTCCCACACCGAGGGTTCCGGGTTCGATTCCCGGTGAGGTCACAAAAAAAAATAAAAAATTTTGAAAAAAATGCTATCTTTGATACATACCTTCATAACTATTGAACTAAAATGTCATGGTGGCTTGAACATTTCCGACTCATTATCAAGGTAGGAATCCACCTGTAATGCTCCGAATCGGACACTGTTAAAACGATTCATATCAAAGGTGTAGGAGAATCCTGCTTCGGAAAATCCTCTCAGAGATTTTTTTATTATTTTATTTTTTTGGGAAACATATAGTACAATGTAACATTTTTTTATAATATCGAAAAAATATTCATTTAGTAGACCTGTGAAGTTTTCTAAAAAAGTTTGGTAAAAAAAAAAACGAAGAAAAAAATGATAAAGAATATGTGATGAAAGTTTAATTATGATAATGCATAAAAGGGGAAGGGTGGGAAGAGGAGGGAATGGGATTCAATTAAAGAAGTATTCAATTTATTTCAATAGTCATAAATGAGATTACGGAGTTTCATTTTAAATAGAAGCAAATTGTCGATAAAAATGTCTAGGTTATTTGTAGAATTTAACGGATTGTATTTCGAAGTGGAACGAGTAACAAAACAGTTTTTTAAGTAGTTAGTCCTGCCAAAATTTAGGTAAAATAAATTATTTGAACGCGTTGAGTATGTAGGACAGCTTAAAGCTATTTGTTATAATAAATAGATATATGGAACATATGAATGTCTTAAGTGATAATATGGTTCAGTATAGCGATAGCTCTCCCAACAGGTGTAACCATCGGCAGGTTGGTCTTGTATGGAAACAATCTATCTTACGCTGTAATTATCAGGGAAGAATGGAAAAATAAGGAAGAGGCCTATATCCAGCAGCGGAAAGACGAAGGCTGATGAAGAAGAAGAAGAAGAATTATCAGGAGCGTAGAAACCAATTCTCCGCATAATTTTAGGATTATCGATCATACCGCGCAACAATCGACAAAAATGCGTAATCAAATACACGTTCCTTCTAATTTCTAAACTTGTAGCGAAGCATACCCTGGAGAAACTCGGTTGAAAGCGAAAGATAATGCCCGTACTCTCTCATGGAGACATATCTCTGAAACTCATTTTGTACTTTCTCTACCGTAAGAGAGTACTCAAGCTCATGTGGCCCCACAAGGAGTTGTAAAGGGTTCTCAGTACGCGGGTATTTTCGAAAACCCTGGCAGTACGCAGAACAAATCCTAGCATTCTTTCAAAAATTTGGGTAATCAACGAATTTACATAACCTATTGCGTTCATAATGCGTCTCTCAAAAGTTGGCAAACTAACTGTCAACATTACCGTGTTAATATTTGTAAATGATTCGCATAAAATATACCATCATTTTTCACTTTAAAACATATTGCTAATAATAAAGTGAAGACTTATAGGCATCATGAAAATGATTTACACATAACCCACATAGCTGACGTATGCTAATAAATTTCGAAAATTATTTAATATTTTTTTCTATTATACACACGTCTTAAGTACGAAACATGAAAATATCATAATATTACGTAAAAATATTAACGAAATCACATAATATATTTAAAAAAAAAGTTACAACATACTTATTACACGGGTCTGAGAAAAAAAAACTATGCAAATGAATGTATCTTAGATAACTACTTACATTCTTGATATAAATATTACAAAAAATATATTATCTTCTTTAAAATGAATAATTATGTACATATAATTTTTTAGAACTAGAAACCAGACGGTTTTTTTTTAACATACGTATAGTTACACACTAACTATTTTTGTTTTTGTAGATTTGAGTTCGTTGAACTTGAAAGCGATGGAATAGTTTTGTGGGGGTCAATGCTCCATTTAGGGGGTAGAAAATGATAGGGAAGAAGTAGAAAAAAAAAGTAACATACCTTTAGCAGCAATCTTCAATGTTTAGAAACCGCTACCGTTTATCTGGAAAAGAAAAATACTTCATAAGTCACTGCCTTTAAACAGGTAAATTAAATTCTCAATAAGCTAAGTGTCCCAAGGTTTATCGAGTGTTGAGGAAAATATGAAATTTGTCATGAAGAATGATGGGTTCTCTTCGATTAATCAAACTGGTTATTTTTTTCCACTTTAGCTCTCAATTTGTCGTTTTCAACAGGAGAACAAAGCCCTTCGAACCTCTTCATCTTGAAGATTTAACCTCTGTTCCTAAAATGTTCATTGAGAAGAAACTCCTTCACCTATTGCATGTTCATCACTGGATGCTCGATGAGATATACTTAAGATGATAGATGATTTGAGACACTTAATGAAATTCATGCATTAAACTACCGGGCAATTCTTATTACTACCTTTCTTTTAACTCGTAGCGTCTGCGGTTTTTTGTCTGCCGGATAAACTGTGGATCGATTTTTAAACCTTTTCCCTTGATCCAATCGAGTTGAAACTTTTCAGGCAGACTCGTGGCGACGATAAAAATGATTTAAAAATTTTTTCGTTTAAAATTTTTGAAAAATTATAGTATAATTTTGGATTTTTTGAAATTTTAATCTTTTTTTCGAATTGGAATCAATACAAATGAGTATTGACCCCGACACGTGCAGTAGGCACGGAACCTGATTCAATGACAAAGGGTTTATAATAAAAACTTGGTTTTTATGGGTTAGTTTTTTTTTTCAATGTTATTTCTGAAGGATTAAAGTAATGCAAATTAAATGCTAGTAAAGAACGTTTAAAATTATATATACTCGTATGTTAAAAAGTATACATTTTGATAATGTATACGTTACAAAGTGTTAAATTTCAATAATGTGTACGTACATTAACTAGTATATGTATGCACTAAGAGTTAATATATTAATATATAAATTATTGAAAGTTAGCGTATGCACCTACTATAGTAGCTAATGCATATACTCGTACATATTATCAAAATTTGCACTTTGTAACATATAAGTTAACTAGTAGATATAGTGTATTCATTGACTTTCTGTAATATATACATTAACTCATAGTTAGTGCATACATATACTATTTAATGTATATATTATCGAAATTTAACACTTTGTGTGCAACATATACATATACTTTTAAAAACAGACATTTTTAAAGTATATTTTTATATACTTTAAAAATGGCTGTTTATAGTATAGTATAGTATATATATATAATAGTATAGTCAAACGACCTAATATGCTCGCATGTAAAATTGATAAAGCAGTTAAAATATATACAACGGCATATAGAATCATGACACAATTAATCAGAGATCACCTCACGATATGGGCGTATCGAAATAACAATATAATAGTTATTACATGATATCACTCTGCAATATGCAGTATGACATTTGATGGCATTTGTAGGCCATCAAATGGTAAAGGATTCAGAAATGGCAATCATGATATTATTATTCGATTTGTCCATGAAATGTCCCTCTCCGAGCACAAGAGTTAGTCGATTTTTGTAGAGATACAACGAGAAAATTGATGCATTAATTATAGTTATATTATGAATATAATGAAACGAATTAACTTTGTTTATCACCACTAAATTTTTTGGTAAAACCAACCGGTTTCGGAAACAACGTTCCTTCGTCAGGGTATACTTAATACTAATTAAACTCTACAAAATTATAAACAATTATACTTCAGTGTCAAGTGTCCAAATGGGGGTAAATGATGCGAAAGAAACAGGTGATAGGGTGAAAGGAAACATATTCATGATAGGACTGTAAGTTAGATTTTTTTGGTTGTTTATAATAGATCTTGAATATGTTCCCTTTCACCCTATCACCTGTTTCTTTCGCACCCCCCACTATTTACCCCCATTTGGACACTTGAAACTGAAGTATGATTGTTTATAATTTTGTAGAGTTTAATTAGTATTAACTATACCCTGACGAAGGAATATTGTTTCCGAAACCGGTTGGTTTTACCAAAAAAATCAGTGGTGATAAACAAAGTTAATTCCTTTTATTATGTTCGTATTGAATAACCACAAAGTTATAGCAAAATACAACATACAAATAGTTGTATTAGACTAGAATAAAATAAAATGTATTAAACTGTATTAATAAATAATACGTAAAAATAGTAAATAAAAAAAATAATGCGATCGCTTCAATAAATTAATCGCAGTGCAATTCAATTAAGGTGATTTTACAGATTTTACGAAAATTTATGAGAAATACACGCTTATTCTGCATTAAGATAAATTCTTCCGCGGTTTTAGTGAACATTCTGGGAAAGGCAGCTAAGTCAAAAATTCTATCTGATGACAATTTAAAATTGAAGTATTTAGATAGATATAAACTCACTCACATAGAAACACATAAAGACGTACAACAAAACATTTTTTATTATTATTTGTTCACACAAAATATATTCTGAATATAATTTGGCGATTTACCAGTTAGGCTAGGCCAGTTCTAGGTAAACCGCCTCACATTTATTTAAAAGTATTTTCTGCAGTTTATATGGAAGAAAAAAGGAGAAAAAATAAATAATAATGCAAGATAGACATTATAAAAGACAACGTAATGTAAAACCATAAAAAGCATAAAATAATATATGATAAAATCATAAAAAATATGCAATGTTGGAAAACATTAAGAGTTAGGAATAAGAAATAAAGTTACAATATAAATTGATTTCAGAACAATTTTTTATATAGGCACCATAAAAACTCTTCCTCGTGTTCCATTCATCCAATTTTTTTAAAATAGAATTTGTGATGGAATTTGTTTTATCTTAGAGTCCAGGAGGTTAAAAAGTTTGGGCTGTACACAGAAAGTGTCTTTGTCGAAGTCTTCATACGAGGAACTTGTATTTTATGTTGTGAAGTGGTTCTTGTGATTTAGTGGTGTGTTGTAGTATGAATTACAGTTCTGCCGTAAAGTTGTATATAAGGAAAGCTAAGTGCTTCAAAAAGTTTCTTTTTTTGGGTGTATTTAATGATAGCATTGAATGTATCAAGCAGAGAATCGCCTCCATTTAGGTCCAAGATATACTTGCATTGTAAATGGAGCAATCTGTTATGCAAAAAAAACCTCTTGTTATGGATTTCTGAGCTTTGATAAGAGGATCGAAAATATTTCTTGTGGCACTCCCCCAGCCAATTATTCCACACCGTAGTATGGATTGGCACAAAGCGTAGTAAACTATTTTTAATGTCTCCTCATTCAGAATGTTGCGTAAATTTTTGAAAATATAAATTTATTTTCTAACAATACATAATAACTCGCTACTCCTCAAGGAAAAAATTATCAAATTACAACGCTAGAAAATGACATATACGTTGAAAAATAGTTTAACAGATAACCTATTTAACTCATATTGTCATAACATGCAACTATTTCAGAACAGATATTTAAATCGGCCGAGTTCTGAAAATCGCTGTATCTAATAAATAAGTAAAAAATTGCTGTATCTTTACAGTTATTGTATAACATTGTAATGTGGTCAATTTCGTCGTTTTAAGTTTGACAGGTTTGAAATGAAAGAATTCAATCAATCAGAAAGCTCGAAAACGTTAACAAACGTCAAGTTATTCACAAATTGAGGATAACCCATCTTAATAAAGATGAATTTGAGACCTTTCTAATGTGTCTTTATTAAAGATAAAATTATCATCCAAATACGTCCTCTTTTTTTAAAAAAAGTGTGATGTGACTTGGTAAATTTTTCATGCAGCATAATATGAAATTTTTCATTTTGCGAAATATTATGTCATTTTCTCATAATTTTTTACAGTAAAAGGTATCATATAAAATCTTAAAATCATAAAAATTTCACTTGTTTCATTTTTTTAGTGTACCCACGATCAATCAAATAAATATTAAATTTACTAACTGTAAAATATGACTGTAATTTTAGATGCCGGTTCTTAACATCCTATATGTACGGTATTTTTGACGGGTAATGCATAACAACATCGCTATCGTTGCCGCCTTCGGGTTTCCTGGCCCAGGGTTCAAGCCCCAATTTAATTAAGTTTAATTCCGTTTTTTTGCCGTGTTTTCGAACGAAATTACGGACGTTGCACGAAGTTACGGCGACAGACAGACAACTAAATTATTATGTTTGATATCGCAGAAATTATAGCTATGCAACATCACCGCCACCTGTAATCCTAAATGCCAACCTGACATTCACGTTTCGCAATTGTTCTATATATACGTATACCGCTAAATACCCCTTTCAAAAATCCTTTAAATGTTACTTTGGCCATTAAAATTAATCATTTTAATTTGATATTACTAATATTTTCACGACATAATATTTAGCATACTTGTATAATGTATAAAAAATGATCAATAATTTAAAATCCTAAATGAATTTTGAAAAACGTCATTGCTAAAGTGTTACGCGATAACCAGTCGATTGCATTTGTAAGTAGCAAATGGCGCAAAATTCTTGTTCAAATTTCAGCAAGATTTTAATAACTTTATTTGACTTCTATTGAATCGAAAGGATTGAACTTTAATGATAGTCCTATGTTTTACAGAAGAAAAGTCTGAAACATATATAATTCAATCTTTGAAATTGCTTATCTCATTTATTATTGATATTAAGGGGTTAAACAACCTTGAAATTTTCAAAAAAAAATTTTTTATAGCTTGAAGTTCTAAGAATAATTGACACATTATCTGCCTACTCAAAAAATTTAATAATTGGCTGAGTTATAGCAATTTGAAGTAGTGTGAATTCTTAAACATTATTTTTTTGCGTTTTTCTCGAAATTACCTTTATCAGACTCTTAGATGATATCTCAAAACTATTGAGTGATTTTTCTTTAAATTTTGCACACATCTTATTAAAACTAACTAACTTACCATCACGCCGTTTCCCCGTGGGGGTAGGCAGAGAGGATAAAGCGCCATACTCTTCTGTCCTGACATACAACTTTCGCTTCATCTACATTCATACATCTTCGCATGCAAGCTCGACGGTTGTTGAGGCTTCTAACAGGACCATCTTCCACTATCTGGTTAATCTGGTCATGCCGCGTCTTTCGTGGTCACCCTCTCTTTCTGGTGCCGCCAACACTTGCATTATATATCTTTCTTACCATTCTTTCCTCATTCATTCGCTCAACATGCCCAAACCTCAGGTATCTTCAGTAGGATACAAGGTATACTTAGGTATCTTCAGGAGGATACAAGGTATACTCAGGTATCTTCAGGAGGATTCAAGGTGTACTCAGGTATCTTCAGGAGGATACAAGGTATACTCAGGTATCTTCAGGAGTATACAAGGTATACTCAGGTATCTCCAGAAGGATACAAGGTATACTTGTATCCTCCTGAAGAAGGGACTGTTGGTTCCCGAAACACGTCGAGTGTTTTAAAATAAAATTAGTGGTTCAAACAAAGTGAATTGATTTAATTCGTAATAATTTAAAAAGTTACCACAAAGTAAATTTGCATTCATTGAAGAAGATCTCAATATTGCTGTATTCAGAATACGGATTAATATACCTCTAAATTGAATGATAAATCGGATCGAAATTCATTTGATTGTTCAATTTTGTAACAGATTTTTTGAGTTTTGTTTTTTTCCTACAATAACAATGTTAATGGCGTATATTACCCAACATGACTTGAATATTACATTTATTTGCCGGGGATTAGAAATCGCGTCATTTTGTGTGCATTATTCACGGTCCGTAAACAATCCATGAGACCAATTCGCTGTCAAGTCATCCTAAATGACCTTAATGACCGCCGCAGTCGAATACAATTGGTCAACATCACTTGTCATTAAGCTTAATTTTGAAGAGAAACTTTTTTAGGCACGGTATAGTGATTTCAAACGGTATTCAAGGCCTTCGTTGCGTGGAATTTGAAACGAAAACGAACTTAGAAATGTATAAGGAGCAAACATAGGTAATGGAAAGATAGTTGAAAGTTGTCCCACTGTTTGGTTTGAAGAAATGTCAATTGAATTGCAGCAAATATTTAGATAATATTTCAAATATAATGTAGAAATATATATGGTGTGTTAAAATGACATCGAATAAAATATATTTTTATTTTTTATTTATTTATACATGAATACTAGCTGTGCCCGCTCGGCTTCGCACGCGTAGGTTTTTATTACACTGTTTGGATCGTCATAAAACTTTCGCGAACCTTCTAGAACATTCTCCTTCCAGAACTTTCAAGAAATTTATCGAATGTACAGGAACCTTCTAGACACCGACACAGTCGGCGCGGCCTATTTTGAAACAATCTGAAGCATTTGCGGCCTTCCCATAACAAAACAATGTTCTAGAAAGCACATTTTCGTCACCCACTCCCACCCACGCACAGCCACCCGCACCAAACTCGCATATTTTCGATGTGACACCAAGGGGTATTCACCACCAGAACCACCAGTGGGTGGTTATGGCTGGTTATGGAGGAAACTTGACGGGTAGGGAAACACGGGTTTCTTTTTAACTATATATATATATACATTTATATATATACATATTTATATATATTGATTATAGACTACGGTGGCTGGGTCATGTGGAGAGAATGTCCGAGCATCAAGCACCAAAGTCCCTGCTGAACTCAAGGCCAATAGGGCGAAGGAGCTTAGGAAGGCCAAAATTAAGATGGAGTGACAACATCCTCAAAGATATCTCTGCCTTAGAGCTTCGAAACTGGAGAGAGCTGGCACTAGACCGAGATGAGTGGAGGAAAATTATTGAGGAGGCCAAGACCCACCAAGGGTTGTAGTGCCAAGAATGATGATGATATATTGATTAAAACATTTTAAAGACATTATACTCCCCATAATATGAGCCAAAAGCTTATGGGAGGAGTATTTACAAGCCAAATTATAGTACAAAAGCAGAAACCATTTAGAAGTAATAATTTTTATTATACAGAAACCATTTGAGACATGTGGACAATGTTACAATACATCGTGGTCCAAAATTAAAGATTCGACTTCTTTCTTAACCTATCCATATTTTGTAATGTATTTTTCTTGAAATTTCTTTTGCGACAACAATGTTACACGCTTTATTTTCATTTCACAGAAAGACATTGATTTTTTTGTCCATGTTTGAAAAGTGAATTTATTGTACGACATTGAATGGGCGACAGTAATCATGGTTGTACGCAATGTTGACAGCCGGCTACCACTTCAACAATCGGAAAGCGAAAGTAGACTCCAATTCACTTTTAAATGAACAGTAAATTGCGTAATAAACCAAAATTCCGCTCGGATTCATGGTAATGTAAAAATTATGGACGTCATTACTCAAATAACAATCTAGTGTGTTTACCGACGCCGACAGCTGTTGCGATATTGGAATTGTTCTAGCTCTTAAAAGACTGTGCTAAAAAAAACTTTGGGGACGGTGGAGTAACACAGCGTTACATGATTAAAAATTGGCATAGTTTTTAATATGTGATAAAATATACATAAATACGATACAGATAAAACTTTTAAAAGGTCCCTTTATATAATTATGTAAGGTAAACATACATATTTGCATTATTTTAGTAAATTATTATAAAATTATGGCAAATCGAATTTGCGTGCGCTTCCGCCGATGTTTCATTGGCAACTGAATACAACAAAGCGGTCGCCAGCTCGCTTCAGTCGCCTGCACTCCGTCTTTGTCTAACACATGTTACCCGACTATACCGTACTCTTTCTATATTGTATTTGCTTTCGCCGAAACCCAAGCAACCGCCATCTCTGTCCTACATGAAATGTATGGTATTGTCGTGCTCTTTCTTGCTCGATTTAACTCGATGTACAATATTCTGCTCTCTCTTGCACACTGGCCGAAAATACGAGAGTAATGAATAAATATTTTTTAATTAAAAAATCCGTACATTCCTAACAGTTTCATTTAGTAATTTTGATGTGAAAATGTCTATTCGATGATTACAAAAAATGTGACGTTTTAGTTTTCGTAAATAAGGTAGATATTTCATATTTTGTATGACAGGTAGACCTACGTTACATCACCGACACACAGGAGTTAAAAACATTTCGTGCTTGAAGACTGTACGGGTGTACCAGAGCTAGCAGCAGAAACTTCGCTGGTAGACTCCTGCCTATGTCGTGAGTCTGAAATGTTCAAGCGACCATCATCTAATGCTTCCTAGACTAGCAAACAGATACGAGCAACTGGACATCTTTGCCAATAACTGTATATTATTCAAACATATATTAAAAGGTGTATTGAAAGATTACTAGAATCCAGAAATCCAGCACTCGACGATTACCTAAAACATTCGGGAGATGCCTGGAACAGCCTAGAAGCGACGGAGATCTTCTCCTAAACACAAAAAAAAGAATCTTCTCGAGAGTTCGAAAAACCAACGTGAATACGTATAAATAGCGGGTCTAGACCGCGGCGCGAGAGTTTTTGTTTGATATTTCTATCGGTGCGATGTAAGCCGCGGACAACGGCCGGTGTGCCCGGTCGTGGATTTTCGAAGGGACAGATCTTCGATAATCGATCGAAGTATCTAAATGCGAAATAAATAAATGCGACTTCTACGTGCGAGAATTGGATGGAATGTTCTAGGAAGTATTAAATACGTGTTCCCAGCGATAATAATGTGTTCATCGACGAGTAATAAATTGCAAAAGTGTGCTTTCAAGAATAGTGTACTAAGTTAATTTGTGTTAAGTAACTTTGTCCATTTAATATTTAATTTCCTGTGTTCACGACCCGTGACAAAATGTTATTTATCAAATAAAATGAAATTGAAAAGATTCTAGAAAAAAAGGTTGAATAGAATGTACCGATCCAACGCTTACCACCGACTCATTCGCAAGTCCAAGGTCCAAGACCAAAGCTCGCACTTGATAAATGTAAATGTAGTTTCCGCTTGTTGAGGGCCTACCGGGACCGGAACCTACCGCCGATGTTCCGCCGTACTTGAAGCGGTTGCACCACTCTAAGCGCTTGTTCAGACACAGCGGGAACCGTGCCTTTTCAGAATCGCACGAGATCCGTGCGGGTCTCATTTACCTAGGTTTGTATGTGATCGTTCAGACACGACCGTGCGGTTAGTCAACCGCTGCGGTGCCCGCAACCCAACCGCTAGAAAATAGACCCGCACGGCGCCCGCACGATCCTATTACTATGGAGCCTTACGAGAGCGTTCAGACGCGTTGCGGGCACCGCACGGTTCCATGTCACAACAGGAGCACGCGTGGATTATATTCTCTTTTTTATGGTTATGGATCGCTTTGACACTGAATTTTTTATTGATGAAGTGGAGAAAAGACCTGTAATATGGGATCTTCAGTGTGAGGATTACTCAAATATGCCAAGAACCAAGCTTGGCAGGAGTTGGTGGAGATATTTGGAAATGGTGGAAAAAAAGAGTATTTTAGAGAAGTAGGTATTTATTCACCAAAAATGAACTGACAGAATGATATTTATGTGTCTTGCCATGGAACACGGCCGTCGTTAACAAAGTAATGAGCGAATATATCTCTGATATTCAAAGATGGAGAACGGCACCAGAACTGTCAAACTGACGTTTATTTTCGCGCGCACAAATCGCTTATTAACCGCGGCTGTGTGAACAGATGACACAAATCGAGTGTTTTGAAACGCGATTCTGAAACTGAACGATTCCCGCTGTGTCTGAACAAGCGCTAACTGTGAGACCCTTTGGTCTCGTTCAGACACGCGGGAATCGAGTGATTTGTTTCATGTGTTCAAACAGCCGCGGTTAATAAGCGATTTGTGTGCGCGAATAGCGTCAGTAATAAACGTCAGTTTGACAGCTCCGGTGCCGTTATCCATCTTTGAATATCAGAGATAAATTCGCTCATTACTTTGTGAACATAATGACTGAAATATTTTCGATGCAAATCTGTACCGTTTAACCGATCGAACTCAACATTTGGAAACTTATTCTTCAGGACTCGGAGGGTAACATAGGCGATATTTCCCCCCTATTTTCATACCCCTTCCCCTCCCCTGACTTATCTTCGATGCAAATCTGTACTGTTTGACCGATCGGATTTAAAATTTGGAAACTTATTCTTTAGGACTCGGCGAGTAAGATAGGCTATATTTCCTTCCTCCCCTTTTACCTTTTCTCCTCCCCCTGATATATTTTCGTTGCAAATCTATACCGTTTGAATCAAAATTTTGTTTTCCCCCACTAATTTATTTTCAACTTAATCCTCAACCCCTTTAACGCCGGGTACGAACAGCTAGTTATTCATATAACCTTTTTGATTCTCCCGAAATGACCAGTTTGCTATTCTACCACGTCCCACTCAGATCTACCGAACAGAGCTGCCACCTTTCCCATTCAACATATCACACCAATAATAGAAAATCCTCTCCCATCCCACTTATACGCTCAGACTATGTTAACCTTTTGAAATCAAAAGATTGAAATCGAAAGTGAATCGTCGTATGGTGAGGCAGACACAGGAAACTTGTCACCTCCCTGTCAATGTACATTATATCATTTGGTCGCCTCACTATGTTAATCATTCAACGGCAATTGAACGTGTCCAAAAAAAATTCTTAAGATTTATTAATTACAAGTTAAATATACGCTTGGAAGATATCAATTATGAATATCTCCTTAGTTATTTACAACTTTTAAACTTGTCTGTGAGACGTACTGTAACAGGCCTAATATTTCTTTATAGGATCGTAAATAGCATGATTGATAGTCTGATCGACTTATATGTCCCATCGAGGTCATCAAGACACAATGCATAATTCTATTATAGTGGAAATGTCAGAACTAATGCTGGAACAAACTCTGTAATTTCCAGATTACACTCGTTAGGGAATGAACATGCAAAGGCGGCTGACATTTTTGCTGATAGTATAACTGTGTATAGGACAAAGCTGATACAATTCTTTACATTCAACGAAATGGAAATGGACAATAAATTATTCTGTATTATTATTTTATCTTTGACTATTATTATTTGTACCTTTGACTGTATTGTTATTTTATCTGTCTTATGTTTTTCTGTATTATTATTATTATTATTATTATTATCTTTTAACTATTATTATTGTAACTTTTAACTGTATTATTATTTTTTTAAATTTTTATTACTGTTTAATTTCACTTTTTTCTGAATTATCACTGAATTTTATCTGTCCGTTAAATTAATTAAAGCGACACGTCACACGCTCCATCTGTTTGTTCGAAAAATAAACAATCGATATTATTTGAACTTATTACAAACTGTTTATTTCACTTTTTTCTGAATTATCACAGAATTTTATCTGCCTGTTAAATTAATTAAAGCGACACGTCACACACTCCATCTGTTTGTTCGAAAAATAAACAATCGATATTATTTGAACTTATTACAAACGTACACATCGTATCTCAGTTACTTTTATTTACATGTAATGTTAGCGAGTTGTACAATAGTCAACACATACAGCCTTCAAAAGCTTCCTTTCTGCAGTTAACAGATTCCTAATTAGAAGGATTGTCATGGTCATCAGGTGACAATGAAGTGCCTTTTGGGACATTACGCAATATGAACAAGACGCACCGGCCCGTGAAATGTCTGTACTATTCTATATATATAATATAAATATAAATATACTATATATATAATATAAATGACAGTACCGTCATGTACTATTCACAATCCTTCGCACAATATTCTCACATGAAAACTTCTTCCCAAATTTCAGCGAATGATTTACAGCATTTCGCAGACTGTTTCAACAATTCTAAATACTTGATAATTTTTGATAATTGCACCTCTGCGTGGCGTGGTTTCAAAAAAGCTTAGGAGTTTGGTACCTATTATTTATTTTTGTAGGTAAGCGGTAAAATAAACGATTTTTTTCATAGAAATATAAAATCGATTACCACTACCCTAAACTAAAATAATAAGTGCTAGTGATGGCCAACACCGGTTTATTTTAACCGGTTTCACGATAACCGTTATTTGAGATTTGCATCTTATTGTAAACTGAAAATTAACTGTACTTAATCTAGTGCACCATTCTTTTCTTTTCTCTTAGATTAAGGTATTTCTATGATTTACTTTAAATTCTTATTTTGATTTTGTATGTATATATATATATATATTTTTTTATTTTCATTTAGATTTAGATTCTTTAATTATCATTTTTTATTACTACATAAATACCATGTGAGAATAACTGCCACATAACAGGTTTTTACCTAGTGTGGCAGTTATTAGTATCTTGTATTAACTAATGTAAATGTAAATAAACAATAAATAAATAAATGGTTGTCCTCGCAGTGCAAAAAATCATGTTCCAATCAGATGCAAATCTCAAATAACGGTAATTCTGCAACAGTTTGAAACTATGGTTTTGAACATTGCTGGTATATACTCTTATATATTTATTTGTAAGATATTATTATTTATTAAATCGGTAAATGTTAAAATAGACGGATTGTTTTCGAGAATTTTACACCGCCATGTGGTATCGTTTTCACATATTTATCACTGGACACGCACTTCATTTGAGCACTACTATTTAATGCACGGAATAATCCAAGACAATAGTCCCGTTGTTCATACAATGAAAATAAGTATTTCACTATATAATTTAATGTCCTGTTAATTTAATCTAACTAAAATAATCGTAATCTAAATTAAACAAACCAAACCTAATAACCTAACCTAACCATACCTAATAACTAACCAAACCTAATAACCTAACCTAACCTCATATATTGCCTATGAAATGTCAAAATATGCAGTCCATTTTTCGAATCTTTAAAGTGTAATATGTTATTTAATACTTACTTTTTAAACGTAAATTATCTTTCATTTTGTTATTAGCACATTCAATAATATAGTGAAATAATCATTTTCGTTGTATATGCAATGGGACCATTATCTTGGATTAAGCCTAATGCACACTAATTTTCACACATTACACTCAAGACTATTTCACAAATACGTGGGTAGGTACTTTTTTGTATCGCTAAACTTTTAACTGTCTCCGGTACGTTGCCGTTGCGTATTTAAAATACTCGATATTTCCAGAATGGTTCAGCTGATTCTGAATTCTTCTAAAAGTTAGAAAGACTTCAGTTTTGTGTGGTTCTTACTGTTTTAGACTCTCACGACACAATGTTAGGGGTTCGTAACCGGAAGGTGTGATGTTTTTTTTTATTTTAAGGCGAATAACATCCGATAAGGTTAAAACTTTGCCGTGCAAATTTATTCAGTTTTCATTCATTCAGCAAGTAAACAAAATGGAAAGAAACACCATTATAGATAATTTTTTGTACTTCTTGGGAACTTACAATGTAACAGTTTCTTTCAGACATTATTAAAGAGTTTAAATTCACAATGTACAATTTGTTACTTATTAAAGAATTTACGCTACCGGTTTCGACACGTCCGTGTCATTAACGAGCGGTATTTAAACTAATCTAAAATGCGAAAGTACTGTATTAGGTGTCTTTAGGGAGCGGGGGTGATTTGTGGAGTGGGAGGGGCGAGGGAGGGAACATGGTTAATAATGGTGACTTACACGTGTAAGTCACCATTATTAACCATGTTCCAGTACTTTCAGTACTTTAGCATTTTAGATTAGTTTAAATAACGCTCGTTAATGACACGGACGCGTCGAAACCGGTAGCATAAATTCTTTAATAAGTAACAAATTGTACATTGTAAATTTAAACTCTTTAATAATAGATAATTTTAACTACCTCAAATCAATGTTTAGGTTGCACAACCAGTACTCTGGCTGTTTCGAGCCTACAGCCTTGAAAAGTTCCCTTCCGCAACTGACAGTTTCGTAATTTTTTCGTACAAGATTGGATAGGTTTTCATGGTCACCAGATAGTAATAAAGTGTCTATTGAGAATCAAGAAAAAGTATAGAAGTCTCACGGAGACAAAGTATTTATATGAATGGAGGTCTTTATAATGTCTTTATAGGCTTATTACCTGTGTGAGCTAGCTTAAGTGATCACTTTACACAACGCTACATTCACCAACTCCACCGTATCCACACATCAAATTTTATCATTATCAGCGGCGAAATCTATGTACCTATTCCATGTCATGGGAATGAAATTAGATGTCTCTAACATAGTCCCTTCAAATATTTGAAAGAAAGCAGATTTAGAACATATTAATTTAACATTTAACTTGTAAATGATATTGACTCATGCTTTTCCTGATCTCACGTTCTCTGTTTCGCTGACGACATGAAAATCTTTACAACTATTACTAAACAAGCAGATATATCTGCTCTTCAGTCAGATCTTGATCGTCTGGAGGATTACTGTACCTCCAACCGTTTGGACCTTAAACCTTCTAAATGTTTAGTAGTCTCATTTAGTCACAAACGCAATATTTTATCTATTAACTACACGATAAAGGACCAAACTACTATAACTGCACAGGACAGGACTAAATTATGAGTGGAAAAGCAAGCGGAGCGAGTTATTGTTTGACGTTTCACAAGTGCGAAATAGAAACTAACGAAATAGAAAGCAGCGTGGCCAGCCCGTGTATAAGCGAGCGACAGATATTCGGGCGAGTACTTTCGTGCGAAGCGGAGCAGATCTACCTAACGAAATAATTAGTGCGAATTACGAAATTGGATAATTGGTGTGTGAAATATTCTGGAAGCATTTAGTGACTTTAAGAACAGTGCTCCAACTAAATTTGTATCCAATGACTTTGCGTATGTAAAAAACTTTAAAGTTAAAAGATTTATATATTTCTCCCGCAGCCACGTTCCCGTGAAAGTATTTTTAACTAAATAAAGACGTTTTTTTGTAAATATTAGGCGTGACAGTATTTTATGACCTGTTTCGCGTGTTACCATAACTGACCGAGATGCAATGATTGAATGCTGTTCCACTGCCTCTGAAGCATTTCAACTTGATCTCACGATCTCGATAAGCAGCAGAATTGAGACCAGGGTTGCCCCACAGCCACGTGGAGAATGTTCTGTCGCCAGGACGGCGCTTAATGGCTTCCACAAGGCCGCAGCACACGGCTCCATAATTGTCCTACTGGACTCCGACAGCTTGAGCGGTGTGGATCGAGGCCGAGTGCAGGAGACAAAGCAGCTGTTCAGTCAAAGGTCATTCACCCGCTGGTAAATGAGGCATGGCGTTTTCATTGTGTACAACATACAGAATCATCCTTCTTTGTTCGTGCGCCTCTTGTGTCCACGGATAGGCAAGTAAAGCGATCGATCGACGAGTAGCTTCCCTTGCATTTTGTATCACATTTTTATATGTAAAGATACAACCGGGCTCAGGTCTGAATAGTGACAATGATTCTGACAAATACATCCACTAAAATTAACCATATGTACCTACAGTAAGACCGTGATAATTCGAAATTCGCCATAATTCGAAACATCCCACAAGTTCCAAAAATTTCGTAGTAGATAAATACAGATAATTCGAAAAACCCGGTCATTCGAAATAGCTTTTAGCCCCTTGCGCCGTAAATCAATATATATATTTTAGTTCAAATAATTCGAAATTTTAGAGAAATTGAAAAAATGTTTCGATTTTTTCGCAAGTGAGAACAACAAACACATCAATATCGGATAGTTTGTTAATAGTGAAACAGTTCCTGGGTTCAATCAAACACACATGCTTATCACTGGCACGCCCTTGTTCAAAATGGAAACTGCAAACTGAAATAGAAAATTCAAGTGAATCAATAAATCAAAATATTTTTGATTTTAGTTTAGTCTAGTTTTAGAATGACATTAGTGGTATGCTTATTACTAGCAATGTGCATACACACATGCCACTAATAAGCAAGGGCTAAAGAAGGTCAATACTGCGCATGCTTACGTGCCACTAATAAGCATGTGTATCAGTACCTTAATACAATAATATTGTTATATAGGTGATGAGAGGCGGAAGCTCTCGCCACACGCTTGTATACCTGCCTGACGAATATCCACTTTCCAAGCAATACCTAACTAGAAAAATATTTCGAATTTTGCTTGAAGCATCTATAACTTTACAAATATGTACATTTCTCTGAGAATAGTAGGAAATTAAAGCAAAAAAATGAAGTTTTTAAACTTGTAAAGTAGATTCCCCTTCACTTTTTTGATTTTGTTTGTCTTTTATTTTGCTTTATTCGTTATTTTAAATTTATTTAAAATGTTTTGTTTTTTGTTTATACTTTTGCCTACTTTTATTTACTGTACAATATTTTTTATTAATAAAGATGGTGCTGTGCACTGTGACGGACAGTGAATGGTTTTGCTATAAGTGTTAAAAATGTCAACCAGGCGACGAATGAGTAGAACCGAAATGGGAGCTTTTGCTAATAAAATGGTCCTGTGTATGAAGGTGGGTCCCAATTCACTGTACCATTATTCAATAAAACTCAGTACCTAACAGTGAGTATTATTTGACTAGCATATTAATTTATTTTGCCTGTTTTACTAGCTTTGCCACATGCATTCACAATACAATTGAACACAGGAAGACTCTCCTGTTCATGTGGGAATCTTTCTTACACAATATCGCATTAGAGGATCTTCCACCTACCAATACGGTGAACAATCACTAACCTACCAAACGATCTTGCCTGCCACCGCCGCGCCGTTGCTCTCAGTCGGGGTTGCTTTGATGACGACGACGACACTACACTCAACCTGGCTTCTTTGAGTAAGTCACGGGAGCAGACTTCATCAGACCCATCTACCTGCTTGGCTATAACAAATATATTTATTGTAACGCTTCAACAAGCTTCTTCTTCTTCTGCAGCCGTCTCTCCACTGCTGAATGTAGGCCTCATCTATATTTTTTCCATTCCTTTTTTTTGGGCTTTTCTTATCCAACCCCTTCCGGCAATATGATAACATCATCTATCCACCTTTTTTGAGGCCAACCTATTTCCATTTTTTCCCATGGTCTCCAATGTAAAATTCTGGGTGCATTTTTAGTTCCTTGTCTAGCGACATAACCTACCTATTACCTTTCAACTGAGCAATATGGTCCATAATATCAACAATTTTTGCTTGGAATTTAATTTTTTTGTTTTTTATTTTGTCTCTAAGACTTTCCATAGTTCGCTTGGGAACATTTTAGTTTGTGTATGGTATTAGCAGTGTCATAGTTTCTAGGATACATGCTTCAAAGAATTTTCTTTTTAAATTCCTAGGAACCGCTTTGTTTTTAAGAATATGGTTTAGCTTTCCGTGTGTCTGCCGTTTGATTTTCTTTCTGTATATTGCTGTTGGTCGAACCCATCATTTTTGTTTTGTTAGTAAATCATGTCATTCAATGAAGTGAAGTGTTTACTTTAAGTTGTTCTTTTTATATACATATAATGCAGATACATATTTGATTATTCATGTGAACTGTTAATTTTCACTCATTCCTTTGTCCACAGAAAATCATCGCTGGCACTGAGGAGGAGAGATAAACATCTATTCATTTTGAATTGTTCATTTATCCACTGAAAACATCATTGATGGGGGAAGGGGGTGGAACTGTTAGAAAATACTTTTAGAAGGCTTGAAAAATTATTCAAAGAAACTGAATTGCAATACTACTTAAATGCATTTTAATTAAATTGGCTTCCTGACATTCCATATCGACTGCAGGAATTCAAAATTTATTAAAGACTACTGAACTGATAACTATTGTTGGTGAAAATGAATTAAACAGTTAATTCGTTCGGAACAGCGGACACTTCAAAAATAACAGTTTGTTCATGAACGACCCATCTCTAAGTGTCACCACGTGACAGACAGCACCCTTGAACAGAATAGTGCAAGTTTGCGCTCAGATTGGGATGTATTTAATAAAGCTTCTCTAATAGAGTTGGGAACCATCATTCAGTCAAGTGAACTGTTGACTTTCAAACATTCATTTGAATTGTCGATTTTTTTGACGATTCTCAAATTTTTTTGAAGAAGAGGGGTAGAATCAGCCATTTTCAATCGCTGATGGGGGGCTGAGGGCAGGTCATTTGTCCACAAAAAGTCATCTCTAACTGAAAAACTTTAATTTACAACATCTGAACTAGAGATTGACCAATGTAAATTGGCGTGCGCGACTTTGAAACTAAAACCCGCCCCGCCCGCATCCGGCGGTAATCCCTCGCCCTGTCATTCAGTTCAATCTCATATTTGCACGTGAGCTGTGACATCTTGATTTCCAATATACACTGAATTATGTCCAAAACAGTCTGGAAACACCTTGCAGGTAGGTGCAAGAATAATTGCCAATGTAGTTTTAAAATTTTGCAAAGCTGAAAAAGCAAATAGTGGACCAATATTACTGTTTGATAGGACTCTAGACAGAGCGGCCACCATTACTGGTTTGTTTCTTTAGTGTTGCCTGACCAAATTTATATTATAATAACATAAAATATATTTGTCAATGTACCGGACACTCTATATGTTATGTATTGTGTAATAAATTTACACCCTAGTAACTTCTGTTTCGCGACCGGGATGCCCTCCCTCGCACGCCAATTTATGCTGGTGGCATTCTAATGAACTAAACTAAAGAACACTAAAGTGAACAGTGAACTGTTCGAAAATAAGAATTCATTCATGAACAGCACATCTCTATTCTTTAATGTATAAAAATAATAAAATGCCATTGATTGATTGATATAAGCATTCATGTATTAAAATTATATAGGTACATTGGTTTACATTTTCTCATTGATCAGGTATATAATAATGTAGATATATAATATTCGTATTAAAATAGACATACACAAAAGTGTTATTTCACTAAATGATCACATCAACATCAATATTTTTTGTAAATTATTAAAAATATTTTTTTATATATTTTACCGTTGCCACACTCGAGTGGTGCAGTCTTTGATATCACAATATTGCAATTTTCATGAAAATATCTCAATGTAAAAATATAAATGAATGTGAATTTGAATAGTAATGATATAATGAAAATTATCAGGTATGAAAAATATGAGTAGGTAAGTTTTCTTATAAATAATCTAACAGGCAAGAATTGCAATTGAGTCTCTATAATCAATAAATAATAAATTGAGTCCTATCAATAGCGGTCTATGTTTATATAATTAAAAATTTACAAAAACGGCAGTTAAAGTTTTGGTCTAGGTATATTTTTTCAAAATATAAAAATATGTTTTCAAAATAAAAAATATCTTATTTTTTATTAATATAAATCAAAAAAAATTGTTTTGTAACATTGATAAGAACGACGGGCAGAATACGGCGGTTACTCTATGGACAATTATATTAAAATGCTGCAAAACACTCATGGTTATTTATAACATTTGCATTTTATTGATATGTGTGCATTTATAGTAGGTACTACACATAATAATACACATAGGATTATATCTATTACGAAATATAATATGTAAGCTTTATGAAATATCGTAACGTTGTAGGATACTAAAATAATACATTTCAAACAATTAATAATATTTATTTAAGCATGTAAGGCAATTTTTCAAATATGTAATAGTTTATGAATAACATTATGTAGTTTCTTTATTTTGTTACATGTGATACAAAAGAACACGACTATAGAGAACATAACTTTAGAGTCATCTATTAGAAAATAATGAAACTTTCATCAATGACTTGCACCAATTGTAAAATTGATAATTGAAACATTGTAGACTTTATTATTGTCATTGATTGATTGTGAATGTTTTATTTAAAAAAATTGTATCCCGGATATTAATTCTCTCAACACATGTAGGACAAAACACACAAAATAATTTTAAATGATTATTATTTTATTTACATAATTGTGATGTAAAATATTGTGGTTAGAATTAATTAATTAATTTGGGACTAACATATTTATGTCAAAAGCGGAATAAGCATTTTATCCCAAGTGCTTGACACTGCGAGTGATACCTCAACTGAAAGCTGTCAATTCGTACAACATTTTATTCTACGAGAACTCCAAATCAACGAGGAAACAGGGTTATTTTCAACATACACTGTGTGATGAAAAGCTCCTGGTTTTTATATTTCCTTCTTTCAATTTTGTTCCAATTTCAGTAAATTTTCAAAAAAACAATTTCAATATATTCAACATCATATTATTTTCAAGCAATTGTATTCCAACGTTGGCATTTGTATTTCAAAATGACGGTAGCTATCCTGTCATGCAACATTTTGTGTTTAACAAAAAAAGATAGCTAAATTTGAGTTATTTTACTAAAATATTTATTGAAATTTTTGTTCTTAAGTGTAATCTGTATATTTATTGTACATACTGAACTATATAAATATGCTGCTTTGGGTGTATCTTTATTAATCCAGTGTAATATTTTTTTGTCAAACTCCTGGAATAACCTTTTTGAGATAAAGGGACTAAATTTTGTTATACACACACAACATGTTGTTACAAATTTGTGAATGGTCTCATATGAAAATGCTCATTCTGTTTTATTAGAATTTAAAAATTATATGTGTTAAAAGAAGTAAAAGGTTGAAATTAATAAATATTTAAAACACAACATTAACAAAATACCCCTTAAAATTATAATACTTGTGGAGATTATTAAAAAAGTAATAAAGTACAAAATATTATTATAAGTTCTCGAGACGCTCCTTTAAATTTTTAGAATCAAAATTCTAATGTTCCTTTACGACGGTCTTCTCGAAAACAACCGGGCTCTCGCGGACGTAGGTCGTTATCACTGAACGTCCACGTTCGGCCCTGCGAAGTGCTTTGGCTTCGTTTTTGGCTTGCCTGTTGGCGGCCCTTGCATTCAATACTTCAGCCCTTGCCTTCCTGTTCTCGCTCCTTTGTTCAGCTGTCATTAGATGGATGGGTCCTACAGTCTGCACCAGATGACTGACAGCACTCAGTGCGGCGATTGGGATCTGGAAAATGATACATACTTCGATTGATTGAGAGACACAGAAAATTTATTTAGCTAGATCACTAGTTTCTAAGAAGAAGATTTTGTAATATTTAGATTTGTCAATTTGAATAGAAAAGAAAATATGTTTTTAATACCATTGTATGATCACATTAGGTCTAATGATGGCTACAAAATGGTGTCAAAAACGTTGGCTATGAAAATGTAATACTAATCGAAACTCATTTACTTTTTTCAAACATTTAATGCCTACCAGTATATTGCAATTTTCTTACTTTTTCTCATCAAATACCATCACTTTCGACATGTCAACCTTAATAATTAGGTCAACGTTTATAATAAGGCTTACATACAAGGTATAACCTACTCACTAAACCCTGAAAGTGTACTGAAAAGTTTTTAAAATAAATTTTTACTTAAACAATAAAATACAATAAGTACAGAAAAGATTATAATGATTTTACGCTTCAAACAGGATATATACATATAGATTACGAAGAATGAGTCTGTAATGAACTTTTTTGAATGAAAAATTATCAGACGTGCCTTTGGGCCAGTTCTAGATATATAATTCATTTTGGCATATTCAATACAATTATAAGACGGATATTTTGCATAATGAGACAAGCGTCTCAATTAAAATGTGAAAGCTTTGGTGATTGGGGCATGTGAAGGGAATTACTGAAGAATATATAAATACTGAAGAACTATTAATGAAGTGATTGCAAAACACATGACCAACATGGTTTCCATGGATGGAGCTTGGAATGTCCGAAAGTGGAATGTTAATATCTTCAAAGATATACTATGTATTTAGTAAAAGATTTAGTTATACACAGAGAATAAAAGAAAATTTTTGAAATAAATTTGTTATGAATTAGTTACATTGAAAGGGGGCTCAGTATTGAGAGAGAAGAATATGAAATGAGATTGATATTAATATTCATAGATTACACATGGACGTGCATATGTTCAGAAGACGACATTGAACACACACGCTGGGGTAATTAATACCTGGCCAGACAGAGCAGTCTTTTGGCTGCCTGGTAGTTCCACATGGCAGTGAGCGCGGTGACTACGGCCCCTCGAACCACACTTCGTAAAGGACGGCTGTACCAACTCACGTTGAATATCCCGTCGATCAGCTCACTCGTTTGGTCCATCTTTGCCTTTGCCAGGGCCTGGAATCGGAGAGAATAGACATGATTATTTATTTATTTTAAAAAATGTTTATTATTACAATACACATAGAAGTTCTGTATTGTATTCAATTCCAAATCGTTCCATACAGAAATAATTCTAGTGCTGGGAATAAGTCTCCGAATTGTAATGCTTGGGAAATAATTTTGATAATTTTTTATTCTTGTAACTTGTAACTACAAATCATTATGTGCTCTGCTAAAATTCACTTAGACTTCTCAACGCATTGATGTGTCATCCTTGGCAGTTCAAAGTAAAGTAGTTCCATGTAGACAAAAACACTTTTCTTATTTATTTAAACAGGTTCTATTTTATATTTAAAATCATGATAATGCTTCAACGATGCTAAAAAATGTTGTTTGGTGTACGCATCTGGTCTGTCCGTATTCACCTACATCAAGATGGCCACCACGCCTCATAAGTATAGCATTCAACATGTCCCGAATGAATACTGTGTATGGTTCCACGGTGCTGTTTATGGTGTCATGCTACAATTTTTTTTTATAAACAATTGTTATTTCGTGTGTAATGTTAGCTGTTTCTCCAAACTTATGAGTATGATAAATCTGATAATTTTTATTGAAAAATGTCCCTGGCATTATTAAATTCTTTTGTGTATCACCAAGTAATCCCCTTTTAAATTGTTTAAACTTCGGCATTCGCCGAAATTAAGCTATTTGTTACAAATCTCTATCTCACTATTATGTTTCACATGTGTTCCGTATTGAGTTGTCAAGCAAACAATTGAAATACTTGCATCGATTAGGACAGTGTAATTCATGGTCAATAATAGTAATGATTGAATGTATTGACAAAACATTTATTTCTTTCTACAAAGATGATCTATTATTTTAATCCATTGTATGCTTTCTCAATTGTTTGTGTATTTTTTTTTCAATTTATTATTTCAAATACAAAATATAGGTATTTCAAATAGTATTTTTTCTACAAGTTTTTTTGATGAATTTTTTTTTAATAAATTTCTTCAGCGATTGTCTAATACTTTCAATTTCGAATTGATGTAGATATTTTTCACCGTTTTTATTACATTTTTGTATTGGAAGATACCATATTAAAATTTATTAATAAGGTTCTATGTATTTTATATAATATGAATGTCTTCTTAAAATGACACAAATTAAATTTTATCAATGAATATATTACCAAACCTACGATGTTTTAAAAATGAAAAATAAATTGTGTCTTTGTAGATTAGATATAAGTTACAAAAAATTTTGTATTGGTTAAACGGTAAAAAATATGTCTGCAAAAGGGCTGGTATAGTCAAATAAATCTAGTTATCAGGGGCCAATTCTGTTAAAATTTTCAACAATCAAATTGCGTGCATTAGAAGATGTATGAAAGTGGACGAGGCAAGATTTGTGTGGCGTAGTATCTTCTCTGCCTAGGGGTGGGTAAAAAATGTCGATATATCAATATTTTTTTGAAAAATATTGATATTTATCCTCAATATTTTTTTCGCGATATATCAAATATCGATATATTTTTTTCGAGTATCAAATTAGTATGTTTTTCGATATTTTTTTCCAGCGACCTTTTTTTTTTGGTCACCGATATTTTTTCCTCTGATATATCGAATATTTTTTCTGGCGACCTTTTTTTTATTTTTTAGGTCGCCAAAAACGTTTTTACCTTGATTTTGTTATATTTTTGAAAAATTATATCGAAGACTATCGATATACTCCTTCGATATATCGACATATTTTTTTCGATATATCGATATTTTTTTTAAGATATACGGATATTTTTTTCTTCGATACATCGATATATTTTTTCCGGTGACTTTTTTTTTTTGAACTTTTTTCCCTTACTTTGTTACATTTTTGAAAAACTTATATCGAAAATTGTCGATTTATTTTTCTCGATATATATCGATTATTTTCGATACTTTTTTAAAAATATCGATTCGATATATATCGATTTTTTTTCCCTATCTCAGCCTACCCCTGCGAATGGTGCGATGGTAAGTTAGTTATAGTCCGTCCAACTTATCTGGAGAATAAAGGAGGGCGTCCCAATCGTTGTGGTACTGCCCATAGTCTAAAAATTATCTCATTTGTAGGGAATTTTGTGCAAATTCGTTTTTTCTTAAACAAGTTATTAAGCAGTATATGACGCAATAAAAAACAAAAAATGTAAACTGACGTACAAACAAATTTATCAAAATATACATTCGTAAAATACACAACGTCACAAAATGGCGTTTTTCAAAATCAAAGAAAAATACAATTTTCAGGAAAAAAAACAAACAATAATAATTCTTTTAGGCCGGCGCCACATTACGCAGATCTTCCGCCGCGTTTTTTCCGTTGCGCCAAATCGGCAAAGCAAATAGATCGACCGATCATCCGCGTAGTGTGTTTAATAAGCGCATATTGTATGGAAAGAAATGTAGCGATGTTCCACGACAGAAGAGACGCGGCGGAAGATCCGCGCAGTGTGGCGCCGGTTTTATTCGGTGTCTCATACCTAATGATCATGACCACCATGTTTAACTCAGTAACACCTAAGGATATCAATCGGTTTAGGGCCGTTGTATCAACTTGGTTTATAGTAATCTTTCGTTCAAAGCATAGATATTTTGCATTTTCCACCGATCAAACAACTCGCTCTCGTAAAAATCTATGCTTTAAATGAACTATTGCTATAAAGTAAGTTGATGCAACCAGTCTTTAATGTGCATAAATAAAAAAGTTTATTTTTGAAAAAAGATGTTTATACAAATGAACTCGATAATGAATTATGTAATAAAAAGTATAAATAATAAAAATTCTATGTAAAAAAATTATCGAATAAAATATGTTCTAAAACTTTTCTCATCTTACGGCTTCTAATTCAATTTTTCCACTTATCCTTGTTATTTTTTTTCCGGGTGTAGATATTTTAATGCCCATTTCCACGGCCACTTTACCTTCTTTAACTATTTTGTAAATTGCCGATTCAGAAATACCTGAAGAAATTGTATAATAGTAAAATAAAAAACTAAGTATGGGAAAATCATTATAACTGCATGGCAGCACTAACCTGAAGTGGCGGCAATAAGTCTATGAACAAAATCAAACGGTATAATTGGGGCTTTTAGACGTTGTTCCTCTTCAAAAAACGTGTGCATTTTCAAGATTATTTCCCAAACACCGCTTTTAATGGTTTTTGGCATGGTGACAATCTAAAATTTTCTTAAAAAACTATCGAAACAGTCGTGAACCCCTCTGTAAACAAAGTCTGTCAATGGTCTGTCAGCTGTAGACAATCCAATATGGCGTCGTTAGTTCCAAATTTGGCCATTCTTCAGATAAGTTAGACGGACTTTATCTATAATACCTCAAAATCCGCGCTGTCCTTGGTGTGCGACGCCACTCCGCTGAACTGCAGCGCCGCGGTGAGCGCCACGCTAACTAGTAGCACGGACACGAACCGATTCACCAACCGCAGGAACTTCATCTGAAACATAACAAAGTATTTATTAGAATAAAACATAGATGTCGGGCGTTGGCAGATTCCAATAGGAGTGCTAATGAATTCAATCGATAATTATTATTGTATTCTCTAGCTATACATAACACGAGGAGTATTATAAAAATAAAGGGAGCAATATCCAAAAAAAAATGTATGCAGTCATCGAGGATTATAAACTAAGAATGTAGTTCTTATTTTTATTAATTGATTGAATAAAGTGGATTGCTCTATGGACAAAAATAAAAATTAATCAATTAATAAAAATAAAAACTACATATAAGGTCGATATATTCACGGAAACATAGAGGGTTGCTATAGCTTAGTGGTCAGAGCACCGGCCCCGGAAAGGAGGTGACCTGGGTTCGAATCCCAGTAGTAACCTAATATTTTTTCGTGAATTAGATTTTTCTGTATGTCTTTCTAATTGATTAATAAATTTGGTTATTAAGCTAAGAATGTATTGACTTTAAGATTTTATAGGAAATATAGCCTATAAATTTGTAGGAAACATGATTTTGGCAGGAAAATATAAAATCTAGAATTTAGTAGACTTCTTTCCATTTAAGAAAGACAATCGAATTAATATGTGTAAGCCCGAAGAATCCGTTGAAATTTGTCGCGTCTGTTCAGAATCTTCAAGTATGTAAAAAATGTATGACGCACATTTTCTCCCTTCGCGAAGGAAAAGTGTTGCAACTTTGTATAACTATGGCATCAGTTGAATATACCACGAGCACATTTTCAAAGAATCCGTTGAAATTTCTCAGTTTGTAAAGGTTTGTTCAGAATCTTCAAGTACCTATGTGAAAAACACGTGACGCAAATCTTCTCCCTACAAGAAAGAAAAGTGTTGTATTTTCGAATCGCTATGGCAGTAGTTCAACGCGCCGGACATTCTCAAAAAATCCATTTATCTATCATAAAATTTAGTAACTAGTAATGGTACAACCAACATCACTTGCTGTTTGCTTTGATGGTTTTTGGATTGTGCGCCAGCTTTTGATAACTTTGCGAACTTTCAAAACTGTCGCGCGTCCGCTTAGAGGGAACGCTGCTCCCCGTTCAAACATGAGAATTTTAGTGATTACCTACTCCCTTTCTTTTAACTCGTAGCGTCTGCTTGTCTGCCGAAAAAACTTTGGATCGATTTTTAACCCTTTTCCCGTGATCCAATCGAGCTGAAACTTCGCAGGCAGACTCGTGGCGACGATAAAAATGATCTAACATGTTTTAATTATTGTATAATTTTGGATTTTTCGATATTTTAACGGTTTTTCCAAATTGGAAACCATACAATTGAGAAAGGAGCCCGACGCGTGGAGAAGGCGCGAAACCTGTTTCAACTAGTCTGACTCGAGCCATGGGTCCGATCAGACGGTTTCGTCGACGCCGTGCCCCCCTATACCAATTATTACGTTTTCAATATTCTATAAGTTTTAAGGATAATAATATACATGGAATAGATTTTCCACATGAACTTAAAGCAAGAGGAATATGTTGATAGAATATCAAATTGGAAACAATACAAATGAGAAAGGGAGTGTAATAAAAATGGTTTTTATGGGTTAGTTTTTATGGTTTTGTTTAAAAAAATCTGTTAACCGTAAATATTTCTGTCATTATAGTGGTAATATTGGCTTTAGTTTAATATTTTGATATAGGTCTTTTCATATAAGCTTGCCATTGAGTTAGTGTGGGTACAGTGCGTAACAAGCGCATTGTTTCTTTGTGTCAAGTTTATCGTCTTCCTCGAAAATGCCCCTCTCGGATACGAGAGGGGCATATTCGAGTTTTTGCTACAAGCTACGAGACTAAGCTACAAGCTAAGTTTTTGCTACAAGCTACGAGACTAAGCTACAAGCTAAGTTTTTGCTACAAGCTACGAGACACTGTGTATACGTGTTTCGACATTTATCAAAGATAATTTACGCATAAACAAGTAAGTAGATATGTTCCGTCTATTTTGTGGTAGGGTAGATACGGGGATTGACGTAAAACTCTGGCGAGAAATTATTAACTAACAATTCCAATTCAGAATTCAATCTAGAATTTGGTATTGTATGTGTCCTTAGAGTACACTCGGGCCTCGTATAACACGGTTATATGGTTCCAAAAAAACCTCGTGTAATACAAATCCGTGTTATACAAGGTTTCAACTTCATACAAAATTAGGGTTTGCGTTCCAAAAAAAAATCGAAATATGAATATGTACTTTATTTTTTTAATAAAAATATATAAATTTACATATTAATTGAAAAAAAAAGTTTAATAAAACATATTTTATGTATTTTAATTTTATTTATTTTAATCGTAATCATGTATTTTATATATGGATATTTGTATAGTCTTCTTTATTATTCTTTTTTTTATAGTCTTCTCTTTTTTCTTCTTTTTTAATATGTTCATGTTAAGTTTATTGATGTAAAAAGCCATATATAAATAAATAAATATAATATTGCATTCATTCATCATTGCTATCACTTAGAATAATTCTTAATTTTTACTCTTTTTCGACATCGGTTGTGAGTTTTCATTATCGGAGGAGGGCTCTGAATTTCTTGTGGTTTTAGCATTCAAAAAATCTGTAATAAGCGATTGTCTGCTTTTAGCGTATAAACCATTACGTATTTCCTTATAAGGTTCCAAAATCTGTTGTAATTCCCTCTTGAATTTAGATCCATTATAGGATCCTTTTTAATAATTTTTTTTTCTAATTTAATAGCCAATTCCAAGCCCTCATTTATAGTTTTTAATGTGAAACATGTAGCTACCTCGCTGCAACTGCTTTTCATTCGTTTCATTCAAAGTTTCGATTAATTGAAACGAAATTGACAAGTCTCGATCATCATGACTCATGGAATGTTCTGTCATGGACGCAATCTACAAATCAAACATTATTTAATTCTTTTATTTTTCTGAAACCGTGTTATAAAAACCGTGTTGTACAAAAAATATGCCAATTTATTCATCAGTGTTATATAAAATAGTGTTATATAAAACCGTGTTATACGAGGCCCAAGTGTATATACAATATATAGATTGTATATACTCTAAGTATGTATCTATAAGGAAGGTAGGTACCTACCCTTTTTTTGTTGTCACTAAATACCGCAGTAGGTACCTCATATTAATTGCGGTTCGCACCTCTATAAGTATATACCTACATAAGTATACATGCATAGGTACATATGAATACATATGTTGAATAATTCTTTAGAAAATTAAATTTTGTGATTCATTTGTCGAAGGCAGCGCCTTGAAATGAAATTCACGCCTCAAAATTCAATTGTTGCAAGGGACAAAGGATTTCTTCACAAGAAACGAAGTCAACAACTTTACCATTTTTTAAAAATAAAATATATTTTTAGGTTGACGCACATTATGCGCCGTTTTTAAAAAATATATTGTAACATGACCAAAAACGAAAACAAACTACAAACATGTTATGTACCTATAATTATTATCGGAGGCGTACCTATTCACTATCAACGTCGATTAATAATACTTTAATTTCCTATTCCTATTATTAGAATAATATTATGACAGATGTCAATTAAACGTCTAATACCTAATAAAAAACGGCGAAAATAACTAATATAGGTATCGAAGGCTCTTTAACATGGTTTCGGTAAATTACCTAATGCTGGGGTTGTATTAAGCGCTTGTTCAGACACAGCGGGAACCGTGCCGTTTCAGAATCGCATGAGATCCGTGCGGGTCTCATTTACCTAGGTTTGTATGTGATCGTTCAGACACAACCGTGCGGTTAGTCAACCGCTGCGGTGCCCGCAACCCAACCACTAGAAAATAGACCCGCACGGCGCCCGCACGATCCTATTACTACGGGGCCTTACGAGAGCGTTCAGTCGCGTTGCGGGCACCGCACGGTTCCATGTCACAACAGGAGCACGCGTGGATTATATTCTCTTTTCTACGGTTATGGATCGCTTTGACACTGAATTTTTTATTGATGAAGCGGAGAAAAGACCTGTAATATGGGAGAAAAGACCTGTAATAGTGTGAGAATTACTCAAATATGCCAAGAACCAAGCTTGGCAGGAGTTGGTGGAGATATTTGGAAATGGTGGAAAAAAAGATTATTTTAGAGAAGTATGTATTTATTCACCAAAAATGAACTGACAGAATGATATTTATGTGTCTTGCCATGGAACACGGTCGTCGTTAACAAAGTAATGAGCGAATATATCTCTGATATTCAAAGATGGAGAACGGCACGGGAGCTGTCAAACTGACGTTTATTTTCGCGCGCACAAATCGCTTATTAACCGCGGCTGTGTGAACAGATGACACAAATCGCGTGTTTTGAAACACGATTCTGAAACTGAACGGTTCCCGCTGTGTCTGAACAAGCGCTAATCCGAATTGGAGGCTATGCTTTGGAAATTTTGGAAATTCCTCAAGTCATCAAGTGAAGGAATAGAAATGCTATGATATGAAATAATTCCACTATGTAATGTAATAAAACAAGTAGTGATGCAACGAATACTACGAATACGAATATCAAGCCTACTATTCGGCGAATACAAATACGAATAATTCAACAAGGTAAAAAAATAACACACCACTGTTCTTTTTTTACTAACAGATTTAATAATTAAAATTTACCACCGGCAAATTTTGTTCAAAAAGCACAACATTTCTTTTATCCGTTAATACATTCCCAGCGATCTAAAATAAATATCACTTTTTTCACGCTTACGAGAGGTCATGTTATTAGATTTATTTTGAAATTATTTTATAAGACTTAACAATTTTATACACAACGGAAATAAAGTGGTACGAACAATACGTATTACAAAACAAAAACTACATGAGCATCCAAAAATGAGCACCTAACCTAAATTACCCAACGAAACTAGATGAAAGAACTCATGTTATGCTGTGAAACAATTAACAATTGATGTTATGTTGTGTTAGAAGAAATCATGTTATGCTGTGAAACAATTAACAATTGATGTTATGTTGTGTTAGAAGAAATCATGTTATGCTGTGAAACAAGTAACTTGAGAACTCTATAAATCCATGTAGATTAACAATATGAATGTTGCCAGAAACCCAGGTCCAATTTTTTTTTACACCCCCCCCCCTCTACGCAGCAAGTAAATCGATTGAGTATTGCTATTGAGCTATTTTAATGATTATATTAGTGTCATTATTGTTTTTTTTTAACAATTAAAGGTAATAATAGGTTGTCAGATAAAATTAAAATAGAAATTATTGCTTAAAAATCATAAATTGTTGTTAAAAAAATTATTTAATGAGAAAAAACTAATTTAATGATATAGTCCAGGCGTCAGAGGTACTTGAGTATGCCAAATATGAAGACCGGCAACTATGCTATCAGTTTCTTATACTTGAGACACCAAATAACAAAAAACTGGATGTTGTCAGCAGCTTTATCGGTTCCTTTCCCTTTTCCCTAATTTAATAGCCCGCCCCTAAGCGTCAGAGTGCTTATCGTACCTAGCCGTTTAATGTTTTTGTGCAACAGTAGGATAAAAACCATTGTGAGTAACATATATTTTTCAGATAACATAACATATATTTTTCAACATATTTTTTCCAGAGCTAAACGCTGACCAACTATTTTCGGGATATATTTTTATTCATTTTAAGGAAAAAATTGTCTATTTTAAAATATAAACTATCCTAGATGGTACAGCGCACCTCTGCCGTGCAAAATACCTGAAAATGCACGCTTTCTACGGATGCATTTACCGCGGTGAAAGCGTTAGGATCGCCTCGGTGCACTCTGGAACTGCACGGAATGCACTTCTTCTCTCTCCGGTTCTCGGGCGAGTGCAACGACCTCGGGTGACCAGCGATAGCGACGCTCGGAGGCTGCGCCTACCGCACACAGTATCCGTCAGTTCCGACAGCTCACAGCATCACGGGATACGGAGGATGTCGTTGACCTACTCTTACATATTTGAGTTGTGTTCGATACAAAGATCTCGTGTTAATACGCAATCTATTTCGTGTGTTGAGCGAGCGTTCGAGATGAGCGGACGGCTCAATTCTGTTGGTTCTAGAATTCTTTTGATAATCTCGGACATGTAATAAAATACCTAGAAAAATATTAGATCTAGCATCTTGTAATGCAGGGAAAGAGTGCTGAAAATTAATACTTAAGGGGGGGTAAGGTTTTTAACTTTTTTTTTTTGCATTTTATTTTTAATTTTTTAAATGAATGTATAACATCGTATGAATATTGTGTCAAAATTTCAAGTCAATCGGAGAAAAATTGACGAAATTATGAACATTTGAGCGATACTCAGACTGATTTTCTATACCTGCTCGGGCAGCTAAGAGACGCGCTCACCTGAGGACTACCGGACGTGCTATTTGCATTGGAAGAGTTTTGCGTAGACAAGGACAAACAGATGCTGATGATGAAAGCTCTTTGCCGTGTGAACAAGGCATCGACGATTATGTGTAAGTATAAAATAAGTGTTGAGTTTTATTTTGAATTTTACCGGTGTGCAAAACTTTAAATCGTTTTCCCCACATCTCACGTTTTCAAAGTCGGTGTCCATCATAACTTCAAAACTACTGAACCGATCCTTTTGAAATTTTGAATACTATTTCTGTACATAATTTACGAGGTAACGCTGTCAAGTTTTTTCAAATTTGTTATTGATTTTAATTTTTTAATAACAAATTAGTCGATATTTTTCGCAAAAAATCGTGTTTTTTCCTTCAAAGTGTTCCAAAAAATTGAAAAATTGAAATTTCAAAAAACCCTCCCAGCGTTACCTGGGAAAATCTATTATCTAACGAATGAACTTTGATTTTTTGATTTCAGATGATTTAGCACCAAGTTGTGATGGACACCGCAATTCTACTTTTTTCCGAGACACGTCCGAATAATTGCTGCCATTGCCGTATTTCTTAATATTTCGTCTTGAAAATTTTACACAACATTCTTCAAATATCATACTATAATGTACTATTGGTTTTAATAAAGAGATTTTAACTATGTCGTCAAAAAAATTCACAAAACATGCCTTTTTTTGTACGAATTAACCTTACCCCCCCCTTAATCAAGGACCTTTATATTGCCGGTTCACTAGTGTACAATTATTCAGTGAGCAACAATAATGATTCACTATGGGTTAAATGTCTTAGGTGCAACGCTCGCCAAGCATCTATGCCCTGGACCATATTCAGTAGGTTTCTGCATTCACCTTGCTCACTTGGTGGATGTACTTTTGTAAAAAACTACCCCTCTGTCTTCTCCCCTCAGTTACATTTCAAATGTACTAGCAGGAAGGCTATCGCCGATTGCTTACTGTGCAGCGAACACAATTATTTACCTATGCCTACGTCAGGCGCTTCGCGGCCAATTGTATCTGGCAAATTTCCACATTTAATTACGGGTAGTTTAGATATAATTAAGACAAAGTATTTATTCAGTATTTCTAACCGATTAATAAGTCAGAGCGGAGTTTTAAAATTAATATTTTGAACATGCTTTGTCAATTGTCAAATTAACACACTTTGCCATCATATTAAAAAACGTGGTCCATTCCAAATTCTGAACAATTTTTTTTCGTATTTTCAGGATATTCTTGCACTCAATTTAATGTTGTTCTGTAGGTCCTCATATTATTAATGTTCCGGAAAATATAAATTATCACTTCCGAAACAAAAAAATTCTAACCTGAAAGACATGAATATGACAGTTAAATATCATAAATAATTATGTAATGCTCCGTAATCTAAAATCCGCGTCTTGATTCATTTCATTCACTATGATATAACATTTTTCTAACTAAAAGTAACTTTTTAAAGCGATAAATAGTTTAAAGAGAAAACGTAAATAGCTGTCATCGCTCCAATATGGCGACAATTGCGCCGAACTACCGAACCGACAGCAGTGACAGCTGGGTTATGGCTGGGTTTACATAACCAAAAAAAGATATGGCGAAATTTACAAACAATTTTGAATGTTTATCAAAATTTAATAAACGTGTATAAATATTAAGTACATTATTTTTATAAATGACCATTTTTATTTTACGTGTATAATATTTCTATGAAGAAATAAGACGCCGAACAAAAGTTGCCGATATTATGGACTGTATTGCAAAACTTAAATGGCAGTGGGCTGGACATATGGCTCGACAGGAGGATACTAGATGGGCACCCAGAATCCTACAGTGGAGGCCCTGGACAAAAAATAGAAGCGTCGGAAGACCTCCCAAAAGGTGGTCTGATGACATAGTCCAGCAAGCAGGAAGAACCTGGATGAGGAGGCGGAGAAACAGAGATGAGCGAAAGAAAATGGAAGAGGCCTACATCCAGCAGTGGAGAGAAACAGGCTAAGGAAGAAGAAGAAGAAGAAGAGTAATATTTCTACACATTAAATATTATCTGCATGGGTTTTAATACAATCCATACTTCTCGCTACTTTATACGATTTCGCCATTTGTTTTTTTTTAACTGGCAACAGAAATCATCCGGAGACAGAAGCAGCGACATTGGTTAGCGTAATTAATATATAGATGCATTGTTTCTAAGAATACCTACGTCCTATTAATTTGGCCTTTTTGCTTTCCTCGTTCTGCTATACCAAGAACATTGAGTCAAATTTGAAACAGAACTTGAAACTATATCCATACAGGGATCCAATTCATGCAAGATTTAAAACGCAATAGCGAAAATAAAAGTTGATTAGCTGTACATTCATGCTTCAATAGATGCAAACTAAGCGTCATATAGACAATTAAGATCACATTTATTTATCTCTCGAAGTACTGAGTTCATTAAACTAAACCGACTTTCTTAGATAACAGCATCTTCGACATATTTGCGCGGCTCAAGATAACCTAAAAAACATTCTTCTGACTTTGTTATGTAAATATTCGCATATAAGAAACGTATTCATTACAACATTGAAATTATTAATTTAATTTAATTGTTAATAACATTTTACAATAAATTTATCTGATGCTCTAGACGACATAGGCTAGGTTGTATCGAGTTGGATTTAAGTAAAAGTTTTTTTTAATTGCCAGATAAACAGATTGCTCCATTTACTATGCATGTTATAACTTGGAGTGAGCACCTATATGGAGGCGATCCTCTGCTTGATGCTTTCAATCCTAACATTAAATACACGACATGATCACTCAATTCATTTAAAAGTTACACACTTCGCGTTATGGTGTGCTTATTCATTAAATCCGTTCTGAATTTTTGGACATGAAATAGCGCGTGACCTCGATTTCGCAAATAATTATTTGGTACAAACAGGGTATAATTCTCTAGCAAGTTCGTATTATAGTTCGTTTAAAGCATAGATTTTTACAGAAACGAGTTGTTTGAATGGTGGAGTAAGCAAAAATCTATGCTTTAAACTAACTTTTACTTTAATCCAACTTGATACATCTGGGCCATAGTGTTATAGGTATAGAGGTATCATAAAAAATGTTCATTTTTTTTTTTTTAATCTTACACGCCATAGAAGATAACGTACGCGATTGAACCCATTTTTCTTACTGAAATAAATTTATGAATTGTGTTTCAATCAGACGCGTAGTTTATTTATAACATGCAAATAAATAAGAGGCATTTTTAATTACTCGTCGATTTTGTTCGAAAATTGTGGAATTTTCTATTAAAGCTCCATTGTAAAGAAATTGATGAGTAATATATTTATTAGTGTATTCTAAGAACATAATTACTGGATTTTATCTATAGAGGGATAATCATTAATTAACATAAATTATATATTTATAATTTATCTTAATTATCCGTCCGTGGACAAAAACTACTAATTGTGTTCTTAGAACATATTTACAAATATATTGTGAATATAAACTAGTCTGTAAAAGGAGTAAAAAAATGAAAATAATTTTCAGGCGAATTCTAGTGTAGATAAATGTTAAAAAGGAATACTGTTTCACACAGCAATCAAAAAATAAGATATAGAAGTTTCACATTTCATGACAGTGACAAATTTTCAAACCAAAAAAAACTTACCCATAAAAACCAAGTTTTTATTATACTCCCTTTCTCATTTACTAGTTGAAACAGGTTTGGCGCTTACCCCACGCGTTGGGCGTGAGTCGGGCGACGCTACGAAAAGGAGTAATAAAAAATTTCGAAAAATCCAAAATTATACTATAATAATTATTTTTTAAACGAAAATTTGTTAGATCATTTTTATCGTCGCCACGACTCTGCCTGCAAAGTTTCAGCTCGATTGGATCACGGGAAAAGGGTTAAAAATCGATCCAAAGTTTTTTCAGCAAACAAGCAAGCAGACGCTACGAGTTGAAAGAAAGGGAGTAAAAAGTGCGTTTAAGAAGTGTTTTGAGGATTAGAAAAAACGGTGACGCAAGTGTGTTACACTGACGGGGAACAAATAAATATTTTTTTAAATAAAGTTACATTCAGTGATTTTTTTGATAAATTGGACGTGTAAAAAATATACCGAAATCACTAAAAGAGACACAAATAAACACGTGGGATGGAGCGCAGACTAAGGTCAAGGAAGCCACTGTCATTGTCGCATTGCCAAAATCCGTAAATGGCAATGGGCGGCCTAATTTGCATGACGCATAGATAATCGACGGACGAAGCATATACCTACTTGAATAGTAGACATGAGACAAAATTAGACCCAGAACAGTGGTTCCCAACTAACATGCCGCGAGCGATTGGGAAGTTTTTTACAAAATTTTGTTGTGTAGCTACAACAAATTTCAAGGCTTTCCAAGTGTACTAATGAATACACTCCAGTTTACTCTTTTTATATAAGCGTTTTATTTTATTATAAAAATAAACTGATGAATTTTTAGATAAGTACTTATTACATACTTATTATTATTACATTATTATTATTACATATTAATTATAAACAAACACTGTTTATACAGTTCTAAAGTATACATAAAATACCCGGCTTCGACAGACATTACATAAATTTCATATTTTATAATCTTCAATACAAAAACAAAAGGAAAATTTTTTTGATTGTACATTATTTGCGAACTATGCAAAAAGTCTAACAATTAATTTTGTTTCTCAGCAGAAATCGACGATCTTTTTTGAAATATATTGAAGAATCGAGAATATGGAATAAAAAATAGGAGTGTCTTATTTTTTGGCAGTAGATTGGATATTTTAGAGCTTCATATCTCGCGAGGCAAATGATGTAGCTAGCTAAAATAGTAACGTGTTGACATAGAAATTCGAAACAGCATAAATTTTGCAAATATCATGACATCAGAGACACCTTACGAGATTTCTGCAAACAGATTTTCCGCTTTATCGTAACGAGAAAATTATAATTCAAAGAGTTGCATCTGGATATTTTTTAATTTTAAATATTATGTAAGATTTCTGAGAGAAATAGTCAAAAAGTCTATAATTAAGAAATTAAAAAAGTAAAAGTTATTTAAGCATTTTTTTTATTTGAATATAGTGCCGTGACTTCAAAAAGATTGGGACCCACTGAACAAAATAATATATTAGAGATCATTTCAAAGATGAATCTAAACGTGCAGCGAAAAACCGCACAATATTTAAATTGTTAAAAAATATAAATTTGTGTACACCAAAGCAAACCACTAAAATTTTTTGCAAAGAAAATAATTTATTATAAACATATTTTCAACTACGCCGTTGAATTTATTGTAGTTAATGTATCGATCGTTGCTACGGCCGCCTCTACGTAGACCGCCAAAAAGATAGGTACTATAAATATATGCTAGGGCTTGGCAAAGACGGGAACCAATGTTCCGTCACTAAAAGTTACAACTATAGTTATAATAACATAACGCATAAAACTTGTGAGTACTTTGTGCCTGTTTTTATACTTTATTTATGGTTTTTGTGCTTTTTTTGTAGAACTTCATCTTTATTTTCAAAGAAATAAAAACAAAATAAATGAAATTTTAATTAATATTATTATTAAGTTATAATGGCCTAACAAACCGAAACAGCTGTCACATTTAAAATAACGCTTAACCTGCAGAACTTGGTAATAATATTGATTAAAATTTAAGTTTTTATACTAATTACATAGATATTAATTAATTAATTATAATTTATAATTTTACTTAAGTGCTTAATTAAATCAGATATTTTTAATTTGTATCCATTATTACAATTAATCTTTGGATTGCGTGTATACTTTGTTCCGGAAACGTGGTCGTAACCCAGAGAACTTGTATATCAAAGCAAGTTTACCGATAATATATAATGGATCTCAACTGATTCGTTCCACAACCCAAATATCAAAATACATAATTCTCTATGTACGCTACGCTAGATGGCGTTGTTTTCGCAGCCTTAACTCGCAGCCGAAATTAAACTAAAGACACATGACGCTACGATATTACGATTTCGCGATAATTTTATGTGTTGTGAAAGTTAAATTTTAATCGGCATTTTGTAAAAAACTGAGTCAAATTAAGAAGATATTCAACAACTCAGAGATCGTAGGTCATTTGGGTTAACAGAAACTGTGAGTCCATTCATATTGTAAACTGTGTTAATGTAAAAAATAATTTGTTTACATTAAAGATTGATTTCGCAATATAAAATCATAGATTCCCATCCTAGAACCTTCTAGTATCTTCCAATTTTAGTGTAAAAGTTGTAGAAGGTTGTGAAATCATAGATTACATGTAATTTTTTCTGATTCTACAATCTAATGACGATATGCTATTTAACAAATTCTCTGAAATCAAATTATTTAAAATTTTGTACGTAATTATTTTTCTATTGATATTATTCTCAAATTATTCAATATTGAGATCAACTTTTCAGTATTTCCACTATTTTTTATATATATTTCTTAAGTTAGTTAATATTGCAGTTTGTATATTAACTAGTATTTAACACTTTCATTCTTAAATCTATTACTAATATACTATCCATAATAACCTACATATTTACATTTACATCTAATCTATGGTACAATCTATAATTAATAATACATCTTATGCTCTACAATTCTATACTATTTTTACAATAATTACAGCATTTGTTTTTAAATTCATTCATCTTATTTATAATCTTCATGTTTTCTGGTATCTCCACATATATTTTTCCACCTCTGTACATTAGACAATTCTGTGTATATACTTTTTTCTTATATGGCTTAACTATTTCCAGGTTATATCGCACGCAATCAACCCTATGAAAAGAATTCTGAATTTTAATGTTTACGAATGCCCGCAGATTTATTGAGGAAGTCAATTAAATTAAGTAAAATTAAATTAAGTTTACTTAGGAAGCGGGACATTGACCTAGAAACCTGTTCAAATGGATAGCCATTCGGTTTTTTAAAGCATTTAAAATCTTTAAAAATAACATTTGACGGTCGCACAGTAACTAATCCAAAAATAAAATAATTTTTCATAATCGATATAAGTTACTGTAATGATAAATTAATGTATATTATGGATGTTTCACAGAGACGAAACTGTATTTTATTATTATTATGGGAAAGTAGGTATAGAAGTCATTTTATGGTGTATATCGGACTTACGACCGATCATATGGTAGGCTTAAGTGATCACTTTACACATATGTAACGTTCGCCATTTCCACCATGATAGAATATACCATGTCTTAATAATTTTTGAAAGTTGTATATATATGGATTATATGACACACATCACGTATGTGTTGTAACAACCTATTATACCGGCCTGTGACAGCCATTTTCCTTCTCCCTAAATCCCCACAGATGTCGCTAATTTTTTTTTTTTTTGATATCGTTAATGTCGATCAAATGAGACTCCCACAATTGATTTTACGGAATTTATGAAGCAATATACTTTTTTGTGTAATGAAATTCTTTCCGAATTACTAACATTACAATAGGATACGCCAGAAATATTTATTATTTTCAATTTTTATTAAATTCCCTTTTTTACCAGTATTTTTCATTCAGAATATTTTTGAGTTTTGTTCAAATCTGACAAGAAATCCAGTACTACCGTTCTGAAAGATTTGAACAAAACTCAAAAATACTGTAATGATATTTCAACTTTTCGAAAAAAATAAGTCGGAACTATTAAAAAAAATGCAAAATTTTAGATACTGCGTATCTCCTTAACCATTGATATTAGGCCATGTTTTTATGAACACTTTCAACTCGTTATCAAAGCAGGAATCCACCTGTAATGTTTTTACTACTAGCTATGAGAGTATACTAGCGTTGAGAACACGATTAATACGATAATGCTAACCAATGTGGTCGGATTTCAGGTTGATGTATGCCCGTTCTAATTAATCATGTTTGGTGTTAGATTTACTTTGGTTTTCGAACCAAAAAAAGTAACACATAAAAACGAAGTTCTTACTATACTCCCTTTCTTTGTAAAATATAACAATAATTAAAGACGAATTAAAACATATAACATAACACTAAACTTACAGAAATTTAATATATTTCTAAAATGTCAGATGTTTTGAGATGTCAAGATTTTGATAGATTCAATTATCATCAATATCATACCTTATGAATTTCCAGCGTCCAATGATTTAGTCAGAATCAGATTTGAGTAATGTAGAATTCTTCAAAACTAAGCAGAAATCTAAAATAAATAAATTATTATTTGATTTTTTCCCAAAAAACCCAATTTCGCTGTCATCTGTGAACCAATTGTTTTGTAAATTTTCGAAATTCGTAGTGATGTACCTATTATACCGACGGAGTAATTCAAATTTAGAAAATATTCCGCGACGTTATCGGGCCGCCGCGCCGTTGCTAATCAAACTTTTCTAATGCTTCCAATTTGAAAAAAACCAACAAAATTTCTAAAAATCCAAAATTATACTATAATTATTAATATTTTTTAACGAAAATCTAAATAAATAATAAATATTCTTGATCGTCGCCACGAGTCTGCTTGCCAAGTTTCAGCTCGATTGGATCACGGGAAAAGGGTCAAAAATCGATCCAAAGTTTTTGTTGACGGCAAGCAAGCAGACGCCACGAGTTAATATAAAGGGAGTAATAAATAGATAACATTTACATATATACTTTTTATGTGAAACATTAAAAAACGTATAAATACATTACTAATGCGAAAACTGTTGACAGAATAATGAAAGTGAATGGAAAAATGAATGTCATGAATAATTTAAAAATAAACCAATTGTTTCACATAAATGTACTATTTTTAACACCAGTCTAATTTATGTTATAATCATTTGGGTTAAAGATAATTATACCAGAAGCTGTTCTTCAACAGTATTTAAATTTATTTGTAATTTTGTTTTGTATATTCATTGCTCTATAAATAAATGAAACGTAGACAATATATGAAGGCGTCCCTTATAAAAAGGGTCAATATGCAAAAACCAAATTTTTTAGGAGAGAGAAAAAACACGTGAAATAAATAACCAGGATTAATTTTTATTTTATTTTTTAATTATAAATTCGCTTGTCAATTATGGTTATTAATTTTACGTCTAGTAACATCTATATATAACATTTTAAAACGATAAAATCGCTTCGGGACCTGATGCACTATATACACCCTTTTTATAGGGACGTCCACATAAATGTTATTTTTTAATTAAGATGAATTACAGAGGGATCACAGAGACGAGGCTTTTTATATGAAAAACTTGTATGCAAGGGCTTACAACCTATTTGAGCTGGCTCAGTGATTACTCTACGCGATGCAACGTTCAATAATTCCATCGTAAGAATTTCAACAGTTAAATTTTTTTAAAGTTCTATATATGTTCTAAATCTAGGACCCTTCTGTATTTTTGATTGGGCTGTGCTAGAAACATCTGAAATATTTTCTAATGAATAGTATACATAGATTTCGTGGCTAGTAATGATACATCTATATTTTTAAAATGGAGTATTGTGCTCTCAGAATATACATATAAAAATATTATTATTTTTTACACCGAATCTAATGTGAAAATATTCTCAGGTTTTCACCGCCGTTCTGAGTGTAGTTTTCTGGGATATTCTTCCGTGTATATCTGACCTCTCGGGCCAGAAGGGTCAGGTACACGCGGCAAAATATCACAGAAAACTAACTGCACACAGAATAATCTAATGTAGAGTAAAATCATTTTACTAAAAAATAACGATATCGTAATACGAATATCTTTAAACTATTAAGGTACAGATACACATGCTTATACTGGCATGCTCATTAGGATGCTCAAAACTAGCATGCCCTAACAACTGTACACACTTGCTCATTATTAACATGCTTATTTTAAGCATGCTCATAAATAAGCATGCTCAAAGCTAACAATCAAACACACATGCTAATTATTGGCATGCTCTTGTCACAGAATAGAGAGGAATTCTAGTTCAAAATTGAAACTATCCAAACTGAAATAGAAAAATCAAGTGAACCAATAAATCAAAATATTTTTGATTTTTTTTCATAATTTTTATTGTAAGATTTGAATCATCCATGTCTTTTAATAAAGTTTCATAAACATTATTTCTTGCTATATTATTTTTACATAGCGGTGACCGAGTATTCCACAGACATTCGTGATTCCTATAATAAGTCACGAAAAGTAATGTTTTATCATCTCCCCAACGCGCCATATTTGTTTCATCTGTCACGGACTGAGAAGATCGCATTGAAAATCGATACTAGCCACGAATGACATAAGGATGCTCATAATAAGCAAGCCTGTTCAGACATGCTCAAAAGATACCCCTTCTCATGGTGAATGACATTAGCATGCTCATAAATCAACCGGTGCGGCGGAGCATGCCACTAATGAGCATGCTTATTTCACGCAATCTGCGTACACACACGCCATTAATTAGCAAGGGCTAAAGAAGGTCATTACTGCGCATGCTCATGTGCCACTAATAAGCAAGAGTTGACTACTTTAGTTTATGAGTCTTAGTCCTCAATGTATGAGTGAAACGCGATTGATCGTTGCTGATACATTTGTCTGTGTAACACCAGGAAAAACGAGAAAACCGCCATAAATATTTATGGTCGATTATTGGCTACACTGACTAGGCTGCACAGGTTTCGAGGAGACGTGCAGATGCACACGTAGCCCGGCGGACATTCCCTCGCTGGCCATTAATGTGCATTGCCAGAACCGGTTCTGCTGCTCCGACGAGGCTTGGAGGTCGGCGGTGTTGTGGTGTCAACGATCGCGCGCGTCCTCGATACCAGCACTGTACCGCCTTCACAACTTGTCAATTAACAATTGGAACATCTTTCCTCTCGCTTTCTTGCAATTGAACATTGCG